>JAFFST010049245.1:268696-280779 GCA_022414735.1 Noturus placidus | reverse complement strand
ATCCAATAAATTTCGTTCCACTTCATGAGTGTGTCCCACCTGTTGTTGATTCTTCACAAAAAAATTACAGTTTTATATCTTTATGTTTGAGGCCTGAAATGTGGCAAAAGGTCGAACAGTTTAAGGGGGCTGAATACTTTCGCAAGGCACTGTATATATATATATATATATATATATATATATATATATATATATATATATATATATATATATAAAATTTACAAATTTTTCCTTTATGTACTCATTGGTTGTCTGAGGTTTGCTGTTTTACGTCGAACATATAAATCTAATGCCTATACCAAACTAATTCAAAACAGACACTACCACAATTTTTAGCTTTGAAATCTGGTTTTTATTAATTTTTAATTCTAGCTGTGTCAGAACTCACATAAACCTAACAACTTGGTTTGAGGCATCTGCTATGATTTAGGCATGCAGTTTGCTTGAAGGTTACAAACTTCCATTACATATTAGCTGCATTTATCATAGCTCCAGTACAGAACCAAAGAAGCAAATGTTGGATACCAAACATGTCTTTGCAGATGAACTACATTTGAGATAAGGGGGTTTTAAAATACATGCTGATCTGTTCTTCTAAGGGCAACATCATGGCCACAGTATTCCACCAGACAACGTAGAACAGGTTGCATTCATTTAACACAGGCTTTTTGAAACCTCATTAGGTCAGGTACAATATGTATAAGGAAAATTATGTGAAATTACGACTATAAAATGCTGACAAAGGTCCATTTTCACCTCTGTACCATCTCTCAGTTTTAATCTGAGCCTTATCATAGAACAGTGAATAAAATAGGCACTGCTTTGTTGGAGTATGGAGTATGGTGGGGATCAAATTAAATATGAGGGCCTACCTACAAATATTGATGTCTTTACAGGCTATTGACTGACACATGTTTTCTCACTATTAGACTACACATTCCCATGAGACCTCACCTCTTGTCAGGTTTCACCTTTTTAGTGACCTATGCCCTGAACAAATCTTGAGATCACCTTAAACACACACACACACACACACACACACACACACACACACACACACACACACACACACACACACACACATGCAGGACCACCATGCAGCAGGTGGTAGATAGTCACGATACTGAGCAATGATTCCTCACTCCGACCAGTATTAAGAGTCAGCCGTGAGACCAGACTGCCGCTGGGGGAAGCAAGATGATGGTGCCTGCTTGTCTTCATTAACCACAGCCCCAAGATCTCTCTTTGTCTTTCTTTCCCTGGATAGCTTTAGCCAACCTTTATTCGTAAACGTTCACACGTTTAGCATTGACCATTGTTATTAATGAGTGCAATCAACTTTATCTTTGGAAAAAGCCTTGGTGTGGGTGTATGTGCGTGCTTGTCTGTGCAATACTGAAATTCATTAATGGTGACAACATGATGATGCCCCTTCTATAAGAACTCTGTGAGTAAAGGGCATGCCACAAGAATGAGCATGCCTATAAACCACACAAATACATCCTGTATATATTTAGTTTAAGTACAAGCTTATACCAGTATAATAAGTAATACAGTGGGGGAAATAAGTATTGCCCGCGTCAACATTTTTTTTTCAATAAATGTATTTCCAATGAGATTATTCACATGAAATTTTCACAAGACATCAGTATTAACTCAAGAAATATAAAGAATTCACAACATTGAAGTCCATAAATAAAGTCATGACACAGGAAAAAAGTATTGAACTGTGCAACTTAATATCAGCTGGGTCAGTAAATTGATGGTCTATAAAAAGGCTTTTTGTTACCAAGGTATCACACGAGAAATATCTCATGATAGGTAAAAGCAAAGAGCTCTCCCAAGACCTTCGCAAACTTACTGTTGCAAAACATATTGATGGACGTATTTCAAAACTTCTGAATCCTCCTGTAAGCACCATTGGGCCATTATCTGGCAGTGAAAGCATCATCATCTGGTCTCGCAGAGGACCTCCTTGCAAAATTTCTGACCAGAGAAGAATAGTCAGAAGAGTAGCCCAAGACCCAAGGATCACTCAGAAAGAGCTCCAGAAACACTTGGAGGCAGCAGGTGCCACTATCACAGAGAAGTCAATAGACAATGCACTCAACTGCTTCTGCTCACCCTGCATGACTCCATTACTAAAGAAAAGGCATGCCAAAGCTCATTTGAATTTTGCCACAACTCATTTGGACAAGCCTATGAAACACTGGGAGAGTGTAGTCTGGTCAGACGAGAGCAAAATTGAACTTTTTGGCTCTCATACTACACACCATGTTTGAAGAAGAAATAGCACGGCACATCACCCTATAAACACTATACCTACAATGAAGTTTGGAGGTGGACACATTATGGTGTGGGGCTGTTTTTCATCACATGGTACTGGCAGACTTCATAAAATAAAATCATATAATTCTTGAGAAGAACCTGCTGCCATCCACCAGTATGATGAAGATCAGACGTGGGTGGATGTTCCAGCAGGACAACTATCCAAATCGTACAGCAAAGGAAACTCTCAATTGGTTTCAGAGAAAAAAGAAATCAAGGTGATTGAATGGCCCAGTCAATCACCTGACTGGAGTCCAATTTGACAAGATTTAAAGACAATATGTTTAGAAGAATGGCCCAAAATCACAGCTGAACACTGCGGCCGATTAATTTCTTCATACAGTCTTGAAGCTGTCATTACAAACAAAGGCTTCTCCACTAAGTATTAAATAAATTTCAATTGGCGTGTTCAATACTCTTTTCCTGTGTCATGCCACTTTATTACACATAACTTTATTTATGGACTTTAATGTTGTGAATTCTTTATATTTCTGGATTTATTGAGTTAATACTGAAGTCTGGTGAAAATTTCATGTGAATAGCCTCATTGGAAATATATTTACTGAAAAAAAAGTTGCCATAACCTTTCCCCCCACTGTAAATTGACAAGATTCTGGATTCTGGAGAAACATTGACTAATTCAAATGAAATGACTCAAACACACCCATTTAATGAATGACACACCCATGCTGCCATTTATCAGACTTCCATTTTGCAATGTAAACATTTGGCAATATCCAGATTGTAGGATTTCATTCAATATAATTTTAACATTATTATCTCCTCCAAAGTCTGTTAATTAAGATACACCCCTACCTACCACTTCACTATACCAAGAAGAGTTGCTACAATGTAGACGGTAACAAGTAGCTACTTACAGGCTCTGTACAAATCAAATGAGAATTTCATCAAATCCTGTTTCGGCTGGATGATGAATTTGTACGCCACTATCTGTGCACTACTTATGTATTGTAATTTGTGTGATGAACATTCTCTTTAAAAACAGTGATCGATTTCCTGTTACTACCAGTACAAACATTGACAAAATTCCAGCAAGGTGATTGGCTCAAGCCTGCATTTATTTGTCTATATGATTGGTTCAAGCCTCTATCACTGCATTACAAAACGAGTTCAAGGCAAGTTACTCTGCAAAGCAGCTGGGTCTCATCCTCTGTATTTCCCTGTCTTAGTCTTTGTTGTTTTGCCCCACCCCCACCCTTGTTGGGAAGGCATGCGCATATACACAGATAGCACTGCGGCTCCATGCTGCTGCAGCAGCCTCACAGCACTGCAGCCTTTCACAGCAGTAGCCATTTCACTGATGACCTTAGGATGGAAATCAACCGAGTCAGCGCGCCGAATGAATTAAGGTCTCTCTCCCCCCACTGTGTGGCAGAACAGCACAGCAATGGAAATGATAAGAGTGTTCCTCATCTTCGGTTGGCCCCCTCATGCTCCACCAGGCTAGGAAAAAAACATTTTATTAATTTTATGAAACACAGTCAAGTTCACGGTATTTTCTGGACTGTTCTATTAATCGAATGTTACCTAAGTCTTGGGAGTGTTTGGCTGCCTCAGTGTTGAATCTCTCACTAGGTGTTCTTGGTTGGGTTGCTATATGTTCAAAAGGCAATGTGGGTGTATCCCAGCCTGGAGGCATCACGCTCCTTCAACTACACAACACAACCATCCTAGAAATCCTGGGTTTGTTTCAAATTACTTAAGAGCACCTACACAGACATATATGTCTGTCTGTAACATGTTGTAACTGCTGCAGCAACTCTCAAAAACATGACTTTTAAGAGAAGCAGGAAAGGTGCTGCTTACACACCATCAACCAGATATAGGATATATAAATGTTACCTGGGGTAACCTCACTGTGGGAAAGCAGCCAACTATTCACTTACAAATGTGTGAAAAACCTTATATAAATACATGAACACAGAAAGAGATACACTCATATATATGCAGTCATACCATCAAGTTTATTTAGATTTTCTGCCTATGTTATGGCAAGCAGCGTGGTCTTCAACCCTCCCCAGCCTATTAAATCTGACTGCAAGGGCAACCATCCAGCCTTCTGCTATAAGACATAATAACATAATAAACACCACATGTGTTTCGTTATACAAAATCAACCCAACACATAAATGACTCCAAAAATTTCAGCACTCCATCTGATTAGGTTCAAACTCTTATTCATAGCTTCTTACTATGAAAGGTTTTGATCAAGCAAACAATCAGGTTTTTGCAACATTTATCAACTTTATCAACATGTATCAATTACCTCTAGTTTTTGCTTATTCAGTGCAATATAAGTTTCACCTCACTAGCTTGATTCCTTGATTCCTGCATCAAGACCTTTGGCTTTAGAATGACCTTGAAGCATCCTGCTACCACCCAGAAAACAAATGCCCCACTCCAGCCACTAATATCCTGATCTAATCTCATCTATCTAGAGTCGCCTTGAGCTGGTCTTACGTTCATGTGGAAACACACATGCTAGACAAGAGATGGCAACAAGGAGCAATGAATCTTTACAGAGTTGAGAGAAGCTGTAAAGGCAACAGCTGTATATGTTTTTCACAGGGACACCTGAAAATAAAGCCCAAGTGGTTGTCCTGCTGCTGGAGGAGTAGATGTGCATGTAGTCTCTTAATCTATTTCCATTTTACACCCTACAACTCGATGGGAAAAGACTGCTTAGTCAGGGTATGACCTGTGGCTGTGTGTTAAGATAAAAAAATAAATTGAACAGCATACTGTATGTGGACAAGTAGTATTAGTATTAGTATAGAATAGTTTTTATCATGTTAGTAACAATTGCTAATTGCTAACAGGGTACCTTTACCTAACATTGCTATAACTGCTGGAGTAGCATACCTAGTGTGAAAACTGTAAAGTTGGTATTTTACTATTTGACCACTGCAAAAAATACAACCTTATACAACCTCAATTCGCAATATAATTTGCAGCAACTTCTAGATAACAAAAACATGATATCATGCATCTTTAAACTTGTCTTCAATAGAAAAGCAGCACAATATATGTCAGATTGTATTGGCAGCTCCAGAAGAAATAGGCCTCACAACTTGGCAAAAGCTTAATAAAAACGAATAAAAGACTAATGCACCCTAGAGTAAATAATTTGTGAGTGGGTGTGGCCAATGGACAACTCCATCAAAATCAGTGTGGCAGTTGATTTGTTTTTCAAAGAAGAATAAACTTGTTCAAACAGTTCCTGCACAAAAAACAGTGAAAAGCAACAGAGGAAGCCTTATTAGTCCCAATCAATAATATTTTTTATTACTATTGCATCCTTCCCAAACTCAATGTCACTTTTTAAAAAAACAAAGGCAAGAAGAAAATAAGCTCAAAGAAAAAGATGTTGTATTGTTGGGAGAAAATGAAATCTGTCAGCTCAGTCTTGATCAAATAATCCATACTGAGAGTGATGGCATTGAATGATCTGCCTTCCACAGAATCCAGTTTTGGACTAGAGGATTTCCATGGAGCTTCCTTTCCTGCCCGATTTTGAAAGAATTCCGATCAGTCCTGCCCTCTCCTGTAGATACTCTTGACCAATCCCATCCGCTCCAACAGTTATTAGTGTTTGCTCTAGTTTAACTGGTTCTATTAGTCAAAATATAAACACACCTGTAATTGAAACCACCATAAGATTGACCAGGATAAAGCCATTACTGATGAAAGAATGAGTGCCGTAGAAAATGCATCATGCAGTATACACGAGTACCCTATATGCTCTCATGTTAATGAACGTAGCATTCTTTGTCCCACATGTTCATATCTGACTGACAGTAATCAACGTCGTCTCCCGTGACTTTTTGTTGGATCCCATGATTCGTGCAGGATCCCATGTCCAGTCCTAATGCACATTTCCTAATACTCCTATTGCATTTCCTAATGCTTTATTGGAAACCCTCAATACACCAATATGAGAATACATAGCAGGAGTGGCAATAAATAAGATGAAGACCAAAAGGACTAACAACTTTTCCTTAAGGGTCAAAGATATATTTGTAGATAGATGTGAATGTACAGAACATGGAATCTATCGCAGAGATATAATATACATTTACATTTACATATAAATATAAATTCCAATGAAAAGAGAAAAGACAAAAGAATGACTTGAATCATTATATAAAAGGGTTGTACTAAAGTCTCGTAAAATTAGAATATTGAGGGCACCAGAGTAAGGGAAGACAAGTGGACCCTGACAATTAGTCACTCCTTCAAGAGCTGCCACAGTTATATCGCATGGAAAGAAATCTCTGGAAATGGAAAGTCTCCTAATGTCTGAGTAGAATAAGTAGTTAAGTGGGTAATTGGTTGTTTATATATTTTTAATAGTTTGGATATAAGTGGAAGATTGGAAATAAGCCCTTAATTACAGAGTTCAAGACCGATCAGATTCAAGGTTCCAGAATCAAGGGACCTACGGTCAAAGAAACAATTTGGGTATAACATAACAGATGATCAGAGCTCTCAGGATTAGGTATCAGACTAAATATCTGGATACAAAGTGGGTCAATGAGTGCTTAGAAGAGTAAGATTCAAAAATCAGAAATGTAGTCCTTTCAATAAACAAGATAGCTTTGTAGGTTATGAAATAGAATTTTAGCAATGTAAATTTTGCCATGCTGCACTGACATTATAATTGCTGATGTGACTATGACTGTCCACCTTCCTAAAGGGGTAGAGAAATCAATAACGGTTTATAGCCATTGTTTTTTATTTGAGTGCTTGACCAGGTTGTAGGGGTTACACTGCTGGCAAAGCAATAAACAGTCAGGCAGCATCTGGTAAAGCAAAATGCATACTGAGGACGAAGAGCAATACAGAACAACTGACACCAGCCATCAACTACAGTCACTCACAGACATCGAAATGCACATATCACAGCCTATCTGAGAACTACAATGAATACACAAGATTACCAAATAGCCTTGTCAAAAAACAAAACAAATAGACAGTACACCATCCATACGCTCAGTAGGAGATCTACATCAAACCCAAACAGTACAGATGCATTAGCCAACACCAGTATCCCAACCAGTAAAATCAGCGGTAGGATGAAAGGCTTAGCAATACTGATGGTGTACAACTAATGAGAGAGTACACAATTACTCACCAGCACATAGACCGACATGGCGCCAGGTTCACAGGAAGAGGGCTCACAGCTGTCAGGTAGAAGAGTTAGTTTCAGGACACATCATTCAGAGCATTTACGACGAAACCCAGAAAAGAAAAACTAGTCCAGGAGGATGAGGTAACAACAAGCCCAGAAGAAAAAAATAATCCAGAAGAAAAGTATAGTAAAAAAAAATAGACAAAAACAACCAACAAAAAAATCTTAAAAGTAATCCAGAAAAAGAGTATTCATTTGTAAATATGTCCAGTATGACAAAGCAGCAAATCCAAGGTGAATACAGTAGTCCAGCCGGAGTAAGGTAAAGGAAGAATAAGAAGCCAGAGAACATTAAAAAAAAATGGACTAGAAGAAGGTGAAATGTGGTGTACACTTGACCAAAAACCAGCTATGTAAAATAAATCATTTCTGTTTATATATGCCTTTCAAATGGTGACACCCTCTCATCCATCTAACCACAGAAGAGCGAGAGTCAAAGCACTCCATTGCTAATTACACGGAAACCTCCATAATTCAATCAAAGCGTTCTGCCCCAGGGTGTGCACACCTTGAGTTCAACAGTGAGAGTAAAGGAAACAGAACAAGAACCACACTGACCACATAATCAAGTCCATAGACAGAAGGTGATAAGTGAGGAATTTATAACTAGTTTGGATGTTGGCCTGTTATTGAGAAAATATTGTCCCTCTTGGTAATATTTCAAATCTGCCTGTTTGGAATTCTGTGGATAAAAGAATGACTGCAACTGTCCAATGCCTATCTAGATGCTCAGTGGCTAGCTTGAGAGCAATGTCTTGCCATGTTAGCAAAGCTCCGGTGAAATGGCATTTGAAAGGAAAACTCTTAGAGAAATGTCTTTCAAAATCTTCAAACAAAGCTCAAGAGGCTAAACAAGACATTTAAAATCTCTTAAAACCACAATCACATGGAGAAAGTCTAAAAAAAAATAATACTGTTTCTTTGGCAGTGCAAATTTTGGTAGTACAAAGTATTAAAGCACATAACTGATGATATCAGCAGCTGGATTGGGGCTGCATTATCAATGTTTCTGTACCAGCAGTCGAACTCCGCAGCACTCAAACAACTGATGGAAAATTACAGAATTGGATCATTTAATTATAAGCAAGCTATGGCTTAGCTTGTTACTTACTGCTTTGGACATGAACGGTGCTTGTGCTGTTGCTACTCCCACTGTCATTCTCCACTACACACATGTAATTCCCAGAGTCCTCCAGCCGAGCTCTAGCAATCTGCACCTTGGAGTTTTTCCTGTAACATAGAGATAGAAGAGTCATGAGACTTTACTCTGGATCACATAAACCCAACAACATGGATGTCAAACCTAGCAACAGCAGATTAGAGATGCTGTTAAAACCAATGCTGTTAAACAGTGATTCAAAAGGATTATAATGTGCAGATTTATATTACAGATGGCTCTTAAATGGCTGCAATCCAGGCAGTAGTAAATTTTGCAGCAAACATGACCAATAATGTGTTATGATGTAAATGCTTTATAAGGAAGCACACAGGCTTTTCGTTTTGTAATCTGAGCTATGGTTTTACTTTCTTACATATATAAGGGGATTTCTGGTTCCATGCCCACAAACGAATCAGCATATTTTTGCTCTGTGATTCCTGTGTAAACTTCAGAACCCAAAAGACACATGCACACATGATTGCTATTCAAACACTTACTTCCTGGCTCTGATCCCGACTTTTTTGCTCTCTTTCAGAAAGGTGCCATCTTTGTACCACTTATAGGACAGGGGAGGTTTACCCGAGGCCTCACACTTCATTGTTAACTGGGCTCCTTCTGCAACTACCACTGGGCTCTGCAAAGGCTTTATTGTAGGAGCTCCTACAAAGAGGAAGAGAACAAATATGTCACATTACACTTGCTTGTTTGATATTAGTGCAAACATGTTGTTCCATGGACCAGTTATTATATGGACCAGTTATTATAAAACAGAGTCTTAAAACAGGCTAGTCACACAGATATCTCATCTGGCCAGAGAATTTCACCCGACACACTTGCAGCATGCAGCTGTTCTTTTTATTTTGTTTATTTATTTATTTATCGTCTTTTTTTTTAATTCTTCAATACAGATTATTACATTCAACAGCAGTCCATGAATTCCTGTCCCTTTCTGCTCATGATTATTGCTATAGAGAGCATGAAAACATACATGACATAGGGAAGTGGTTATCAAACTTGGGGCTGCCATATGGTGCCAGGGGGGCTGCATAGAAATTCTAGAATATTATTAAAAAAAAAGCTTTTTTAAAACCTGTATTTAAGTTTGAACTTTGAACTATGATGCCCATAAAAATGAGAAATATTAATAAATTAAATTAGTTATACACAACACACGAAGACAAATGCCAAACAGAGACATCCACTGATATACTAGTGTACAGTACTGTTAGCCACACACTGATAAAACCCAAGACTATTTAAAATGGATACATTTTTAGATGGAGGATGCAGTCTCTTAGCTGAGGAAGTTAATACAGACGGAAAAAAAAAAAACGAATTGCGGAAATTTGACAACTCTAGTGGACATAAGGGGGGCCTCACACTGCAAAAGTTTGAGAAAAAAATGACATTGGGCATATACATGTACATTAGAAAATAAATAAACACATGGAAGACAGTGTCAAATTTCCTAAATATAATTTCTTCTTCAAATAAGTAGCAAGCAGTGACTGTATTAAGTATCATGTGGATGCCCCCGCCACCCTTTAATTTTCTTGACTAAATTAATTTGCTGATTACATCCAGCACGGACCCACACTCCCTATCGCTGAAACTAAACACTTAAAAGACTCAGTGATATGAACCACACTGCCCAGCATTCTCACTGTGTCTAGGGGGGAACAAACTCCTGATTGATTATACTAATGCTTCTCACATTAATTGTAAACAGGGAGTAGGCTTTGGCCTTCAAAATGTCTGCTGCTATTACATGAAAGAGAAGCAGTAAGGCAGCTGGGTGAACTCAAACCAACATCAAACATTAGAGCTTAGATAATACGCACATAAACACGCCAAAAAGAGGAGGCTAACCAGTGGTCAGACACAACGTGGCCAGATTGTCCTGAAAGATGCTTAAGTAGGGTGAGGACTTTAGAGTACATCAGTTCATGGGACATTCAGATGGGACCTGGCCAGTCAATGAATGACAGGTAAAGAGTAGGTTAATACTGAAAAAGCAGAGGAAGACCAGCAGTATTGACATTGCTAACAGCAGAGAATGTTAATCAATCCCTTAGGGTTAGCAGTGAAGTGGCCATGATTTCAGGGTGAAAATGTCTAAGCAAAAATCTTTCACCCTTAGCATATGCTACTTTATTTGCTAGTTTCTAATATTTGTCTTTCCTGTTTTCCCTCTGCCTTTGGATTTATTTTGCTTGGATTACAGTGTAATATCACTTTAAATGTCTACTATTCATAGGAATTTTAAAAGGAAAACCAACATCTGTTAACTGTACTGTTATTAAGGCTATTATAAGCATAAGCTAGCTAACTAGCTAATTTAAGGGGGGTACACTTGCTAGCTTTTTCCCTAAGCTATTAAAAAAAAAATAATAAAAATTCTCTGTCACGTCTGTTTAGGACACATACCAAAACAAATGTGTCCACTGTTGAAGGCTTAGAAGCAAAAGTATCACAAATAAACAACTTGTGTTTAAAAGTGTATCTAAGTAATGACTTCAATTAAGATGCTAGACCTGCAACAATCAGCAGCGAGCCTAATTTTATCATCTCTGGCCCACTTTTCCGTCCCAGTAAACGCAGGCCTACTAAATTTTGTTCATTGAAAGAATGACATTCCTGATATTGTACTGAGACTAATGAAGCCTGACATACTATACTACAGTGTGGTGGCAGATTCTTTAGTGCCAGTGTTGTGAATGTGGTGAAGGTATTAATCCTTCTCAGGTTCCCAATGGCATTTTAAAGCTACAAAGCCTACATCTTTCCAAAAGCCAAAAGCAAAGCTAGCTCAGGGTTTTAACACTGTCTTCACTTCAGAGAATCCGATAGACACACAAAGGCTTGTGGTTTGCTTCAGCACAATGAAAAATTGATACAGTGTGATAGGAAAGCGGGCCGGCTTTAGTTAAGTCATAGATCAATGACTGGTGTGCTTTAAAGAAATACTCAGGTGTTTTCAACCTAATCTCAAACTACCACATCTGTGGTACTAGTACGATTAGCATGAATGTGAATTTTAACATGTCTTCCTGGATGGAGAAAAGAGCTATAAACTCATTGATTCGAAATTTGCCTATTTTAGACGGGCAGTTGTTGAATTTCACCAGGTGACTATACAATACAATGCAAATTCTAGACTATAACCATTACGTTCTAAAAATGAAGGTCTCTGCAGACATGAGAAATATCTTACTAAAAATTTTCTTGGAACAAACCGAGGCACTTCTGGGTTTATTTTAATACTTTAGATTAAGAGCTTCGTCTACCTTTATGATACAATTTATGAAAGTGTTACAAGGGCGTAACCATGGTATGGACATGGGGGTGGGGGGTGGGGGGTCCAAGCGCTTGGACATTAGGGGG
>JAFFST010049245.1:246383-268617 GCA_022414735.1 Noturus placidus | reverse complement strand
GGGGGGGGGGGGGGGGGGGGCACACCGATTTCCCTTAACAAATGTGAATATATTAAAAAAGAATAGACATAAATAAATACATAAATAAAATATATAAAATAGATGAAGAAAAGACAGATCTGTCTGCAGGGAAAATTAAAGCGGAACATATAGAAAATATGTTCTCCTGTATATTGGGGGGACAGATTCGTATTTCCTCAACACTGGGGGGGTCATGACCCCCCCAAAGAGTGCGTGGTTACGCCCATGTGGAGTTTATTGACCGCTTTCAACAACTGCCGTTCCAAGTTTCCTGTTCTCTTCTCAGTACAGGAATGACTCAGACGTAATTCTTGGCTATGCTATCACCTGTACACTACAGATGCAGTAGAATCCAGCAGCATTACTGCCACCACACACAGACACACACACACACACACACACACACACACACACACACACACACACACACACACAGAGGGAGGGACAGAGAGAGTTCTAGAAATGTTGTCGAACGGAGATTAACACGGTACACAGTATTGTGCTGTGCTTTGTAGGAAAAAGTAACCAGTGCTGTGATCTGATAAAAAGTGTTAAATGGCAAACATTTTCAATAGTCATTTAATAGATGTTTTTATCCAAAGAGTTTTCGAATTTTTAAAGGTTAAAGGGTTAAAGGGTTAAAGGGTTAAAGGTCACGTTCAAAGACCCAACAATGGGATTTGAGCACATAATTTTGTAGTTATTTGCACTAAAATGCTGACCTCAGAGAACCAACAATAATGCAGAACAAACTGGTCTTTACCAATACCTGAATTTCATTTGTAATATTGATGTTGATTAATGTCAGTTTTTCTCTTTTGGTGTTAGCTGCGAGTATAAGCTTGGTGTCAGAAAGGGTGTATTGGTTAAACACTGCAATTGAAGATTAGCCTGCAGTGAAATAATTCTTCAGTGAGTGTGTTCTAACTATACTCTTAGAAATTAATAGAGCTGGAGTACTTGAGTCCAATTATGAATGAACTCGGACTTGTCACACACTCGGGTAAATTTGTACTCGAGCTTGACACAGAGTCAGATATTTTGGACTCGGAAATTTTTCCTGGTACTGTCGAGTCACATATAACATGAAAAGAAAGATAAAAAAAAAATAAATAACAACATAAAATTAAGATAACTAGAAATTAATGAATGTCTCCCTGCCTGACCACGGATGTGTGTGTATTTATTTGTATGTCCAAGTGTAATAAGCTACTAAAGAGAGCTCAATTCTGTATCAGTGCGTGTACCGAAGGGAGTTAACCTTAATGGCTTATTACGCTTAAGAGTCAAATAAATATACACACAAAATGTCAAAATACAGGTCTGGCTGAGTATTCATGTAAACACAGACGGTTATGTCTTAAGTGACTGTAAACAGTTGGGAAAAAATCTGAGGCGTGTCAATACAGTATATTGAATCTGTGCATTGGGTCTTAAAGTGACAGCAGTCTAATAAATCTTATTTTTTAATGTTCATTTATGTTCATCAAACAACAAAAGACAGAGAAAATCACTCACTCACTCATTCGACTGAATAACCAGTAAATTTAATAAGAATCACTGTATATGACATGCAGTGAAGTCTATTTTATTCATAGTATTTCTTAGTGATAGACCTACCTGAGAAAACTTATCCTTATTATGAAATATCGGTATAGATTGTAGTCATATCACCCACCCCTAAACTTTAGCATCTGCACAGCCCTGCTGATAGGGATTTTTTTTTTCTTTTTTCATTTGAGGAATTAAAATGGAAAAAGTTACAAGAACAGATCTGTGTTCAGAAATGAGTTTGTTGTCATTCATAGACAGATTAAAAGCAGTAATAAAAGCATGAAGCATGTTGTTATGACCTGCTGCTAAATGTAACTCGACTCTGTACCCTCTCTCTCTCAGCCTATATAACTGTGGGGGAGAGGCAACAATTATTGAAATATCAGCTCGAACTGGAGAACACAATATAGTGTGATAAAATAACATAATACATAATACACTTGTAATATAATAAAAGTTCTACATATACCTTGATATCCCTTTTTTCCCTTTGAAACCATTTTTTGATAGTAAACTAGTGGCAAGATGTAACAGTGGTATTTTTTGTTACATTTATGTTGCCATTGGGTTGTGAAGGTTAAAATATTAATTTAACAGCTCAGTGTTGAGTTTACAATTGCAATTTAAAATATTTTTTCAACTTAATTACTTTCTGGACTCGGCCGGAATCGACTCTCCCATTAAGGACTCAGACTTGGTCTCGATTTGAATTTGACAAAGGTGGACTTGGACCCAACACTTGAAATTAACCCAAAATTGATTAGATTATTATTATTATTATTATTATTATTATTATTATTATTATTATTATTATTATTAATAATAATAATAATAATAATAAGCAAGTTTGTAATGAAGTTCTGTCCCATTAATATTAATAAGGAATTACAGAATTATTACATAATAACAGTATGATATAAGTATGATACAATAACAGAATTATTAATAACAGTATGAATGCAATAAATAAATAAATAAATAAATAAATAAATAAATAGGAGCACTGGCTCTACTGATTCAAATGTGATCATAAACATCCAATAATTGCTAAAATGTTTCTTACTAGCTTTTACTCCTGAATCTGGTTCCTCAGTCTGTTACCAAGGCACGGTGCTGGAACATGTGTGTACTACGTGTGTGCTGTAGATCAATAGGCCGAAGCAGATCACAAGTTGCATATTTCCCCAGCCTTTTTATACAAACGTCACACTTTACTAGACACATGACATTCTCTTTGTAGCCCTGCCCATAATTTTAAAATGACTCTGAAATGCATAGCCTCAGGGATGGTGCCAAGATTCAGTCTAAACTCTCTAAATCATCTTGGGTATGGCTCTGGAAAAAATGCAAAGCCTTACAGCGCTTCATGCTCAGATGCAACAGTAAGTGCTGCCAATTTCTGCTGTTTGCAAGATTTACAACAAGCTCGCTCTTGCATTTGTAGAATGTGTGCTGATGCAATTTTTGCTCAAGAGAAAAATAGTACGTTTTGAAAGAAACTGAAAGCTCAGAACAAGATTGCTCTAGTGTTGTCGATTTGGTGGAATAAACTGAGCGATTTTTTCATTCAAACAAGGCAAAGAATACAGAGGCTACAAGATTTGCAGAAAGAAACTTCTGCTGCCTCTCATCACTAGTGATTGCCTAAAGAATTGTGATGCACTGTAATTTTGCCATTTGGCCTGTCCTTAGGGCTGATCTGTGGTTCATAAAAAATGCTAACAAAATCACAAATGACATGCATAAAAAAGAGAATTGTACATTAATTGGTCTAGAAAACAATAAACGTCAACCTTTTAACTATCAGCAAAGATTCATAGCTATGAGTCATGTTTATGATTCCCGTTACATGAATATATGGTTTGGGAGATGTATTAATACAGTATAAGCAATAATGATAACATATACAATCTGCACACCAAATATGCTGTTTAATTTTAGAGTTCATATGTTCATTAAACTAAAGTGAGCATATGCTCAAAGTAAAAATAGTGTCACTTGCTCTGCATACGTTAATCAATGGGAGAAAAGTGCCCAATCTTATATCTTATATTTTACACAATACCAGTTTCACTACTGCATTGAATCATGGAAATCGGAGGTATAAATATTCACTGATTCGAATCAGTTTAGAGGTGTGAAGATTTATGGCACAGCTGTACTGATTTATTCGTAAAGCGATATTGCTAATCATTCACTTTGCTATGTGCTTTTCTCACTTATTTTTCTCTCTCTGGCATACACATGAATGCATAAATGTACAAAACAAAACAAAACAAAACAAAACAAAACAAAACAAAACAAAACAAAACAAAACAAAACAAAACAAAACAAAACAGTGGAGGAACAGGGCCTAAGAAGGTTCTGTGTTTTTTGACATCAGATGGCAATGTGGGCTAGCCTGGATTGCGTCATGTAAATCACGTCAGTGTCAAACACCGTCTACTAAACCAAAATGGAAAACAATGGAAAACATTACAGATTAAGACCATCAAAGATATTAAGGTTTGTCAATCCTATGGCGTCACCATATTTGTGAGGCCTCCCCACCATCCCACCAAATCCGATTAACAGTACCAAGCCACATTTAACGTTCCTCATGTCCATAATTACCTCAGAAAAGGTAGCATTGAGGATGAATCTCGCCTAGGGCACCAAATGGGCAAGGACCGGCACTGCCAGACATGCTGGCTTTATCAACTTGCCATGATGTTAGTATTACAAAGCTATAAGCGGAAAAGTCTCCATAAACTGTATAATTCAATAACGTTAAGGTTCCATCCATCCATTTTTTATACCGCTTATCCTACTGGGTCGCAGGGAACCTGGAGCCTATCCCAGGGAGAATGGGGCACAAGGTGGGGTACAACTTGGATGTGGTATCAATTCATCTCAGGGCACAATCACATACAAACATTCATTCATACACTACGGACACTTTGGACATGCCAATTAGCCTACCATGCATGTCTCTGGACTGGGGGAGAAAACTGGAGTACCTGGAGAAAACCCCCAGCAGCATGGGGAGAACATGCAAACATGGCTGTGGGAGTAATTGAACCCGCCATCCTGGAGGTGTGAGGCGAACGTGTTAACCACTGTGCACCGTGTGCCCCAATGTTAATGTTAAATTCAATAATTGCCCGTGTGCTTTACAGTACCTTGGAGACCTCTAACCACTTTTGAGTCAACTTCCTTTGCACATGCTTACACACGTTGCTAAATTTGGGCCAGATGGGTACAACAGAGAAAAATAAGTCTATAAATGCTGTAGTAAACTAAATATAACCAGAGAGAATGTTCAAGGGTTATGAATTATCTGCCACCAAAGTTTCGACTGTATAATATATCACTTTAAAAAGTTGTAGTTAAATCTTTAAACTATGTCCAATTGAGATCATATTTATATAATAAATATATCATGGAGTAAACAATAAATTAAGTCGATAAAAAGAAACCAAGGAAATAATATTAGCAAATTGCTGATCAAAAGTTTTATTTAGGCATTATTGGAATCTTTTGCATCTGCAATTTTATTGTGGCTTTCAAGAACTAGCACTTAACTTCAAGTCACTGATTTATGATGTCTAAAATCACAGTCACGTCTCAGTGGGCTTTACAGACCCTTTACAAATATGGATCATCTAAAAATTTAGACCATTCATGAAAATTACCTGCCTAACCATCCATCCATTTTCCATACGGCTTATCCTACATAGGGTCACGGGAGAGCCTGGAGCATCCCAAACAAGGAACTCAGGGTACAAGTCAGGTGATGCCAACCCATCACAGCACACAAGCACACAATTTGGAAATGCAAATCAGACTACAACGCATGTCTTTGTACCTAGGGGAAACCCTCAAAGCATAGGAAGAACATGCAAACTCCACGCACACAGAGCGGAGGTGGGATTTGAACCACTAACCCCAGAAGTGCAAGGCATGTCGTGTTAACCACTAAACCACCATGTGTGAAATTCAATAATGAAGACGGAAAAGGAACAGCAGTCCATGACAGAAATCACAAAATACCACAATTTACAAGTCTGTAGTAGATCCCGATCACAACCTTATCCCAACAGCACACATCAAAAATCTTATTTAGTCCATAGTGCTTACATATTTCTCCAACATAACTTTTTTTTCAATCTCTAGGTTTGAGGGCTAAATGAGTCAATCACCATGATTTCCTACTTGCGATTTTGACATCAAGTGAGTTAAATTTAGCAGTGCATAAAAATGATGCTGAAAAGTGATGCTGAAAAGCAATGCGTGTGACAGGGTTAACCTTAGCCTCCAAGGAAAAGCTGAATCTCCCAGTTATTCTTTTCTTCCTAACTTTGCTTTGTTTCCAGTAGACAAAGCACAAGAGATTAGAATTGCGTGAAGACAGATCCAGGAGAGAAAGCTGCATGGTTACTAAAAGTGGCTCCACACACACCCTTGTGTTAGATTACAGTTCCGTGTAAAGACAACACAGTCTACAACATTTAAGAAGGAAATAACAGGAGAAGTGTCCTGAATAATAAAAGCACTTTATGAAGGAGGTCACGCGAAGCAGAGCCTCAGGGCGCCAGAGCAAAAAGGAAACCTCCCATGAGGGGAGAAGAGCCATGGACGAGCCTGGAAATGAACGGCTGATGGGGAGGAGGGGAACAGCGGGAGACAATACTATGCCATGCCTTTCCGGTTCACTAACCTAATGTGGGTATGTTGAATCACGGTAAATGCTCAGAGGACTAATGATGACTTCCCGAGGGACGTGCTACCTCAATCTGTGATTCTACACCTCAGTAGATGTACACACGTATGGGGTTGCACAATAGATTTTTTGCTAATCATTAGTGCAATACTGGCATTTGCATTACTGAAATTACAAAAGGATTCATGTACATGTACATGTACATGTATCTCTTTCTAACAAAATTTTGTTCTGCAAGCATTTTAACTAATCACAGAAAGGTTTAAAGGGTGTGTTGACAGCATTGGCATGATTAAAACATTTTTGTCAAATCCATGTACTCTGATCACAGTGTAGAAACTTAGTCCTGTCCAAATTTCTGTCCTACACAGAAGATGCTCTAGTGAGTGTCACAGAATATGTGATAGTTGTGAGAATTTCTCTTCCTGCATGACCCCGAGGTCAGACTGCAGTGACAAGCTGAGGCTTGCAGAACCCAAGACAGACGTTGAGATAGACCACACAAGCACGTTGCACTCCATTAGCTGTTCAAGAGCTTCTTAGAGACTAGCATTCATTCAAACAGTAACCGCAGTGACACTGTAAGAGTATATCTAGAGTTTAACTGCAGTAAGAGCAGTAAAGGCTGCAGATGCCCAGCAGTGCAGCCTCCTTCAGATACAGCATGGAATCGAATCAATAGTAGCTCTTGCCAGGTGGCTTGCAAGCATAAGAGGAAATTCACACAGGCTGAGCAACACAAGCGCTAATTAAGATACTAAGCACAGGAATCAACTGTGAAAATCTTAAAGCAACTTGGCAAAGCCGGTTGAGGGCGAGCAGGCAGGCAAACGCCTGAGACTCACACGGCAAACGCACACTTATGAACCGTTACAAGGCCATAGTCCAAGGAGGCCAGATGTGACGCTACGCGCTGCCATTTAGGAAGTCCTTCTGTGTGACAAAAGCAGGCAGCAAGCTTTGACAAGATGAGGTGTAAGATTTTCCCCATTGAGTCTCACACCCCTCCCTTATTGGCAACACACGTACAAACATGCATACATCCACACACTCACACCTTGGCGTGTTGCGTCTTTCTTTACCTTGAGTGAGATCATCGATTTTTTCCTTGCGCTCCTTTTTACCTTTTTTCCTCCCATTCCTATCCTTCTTCTTCCTTTCTTCTCCTTTACTTCTTCGCTCTGACATGTTGGTGTCGAAAAAGTATAAATCCACTCAGAGGGGAAAAGACTTGGGCAGTAATGAGAATCAGCAATAGTCCTAAGAGGGAAGCGTGTGGCAGGTGTGCTTAAGACTCTGAACTTGTCTGAGCACTCGTGCCCTATATACACTCGGTCCCATCATGAGGGAAACACCTACTTGTGACAGAGAGAGAATACAGGCAAGAGACGACAGTGGAGAGAGAGAGAGAGAGAGAGAGAGAGAGAGAGGGAAAGGGAGGGAGAGCATGAGTAAAAAAGAAGGAGAAGGGGAGGGATAGAAATAGAAGGAGGGAGCAGCAGAGGCATTTCCCATTACTGTCAGACAACTGTTCCCTGACTGAAAGCTTCAGATAATCTTGATGAGTCCTGAGGCTGGAGACGGAATCCAGCAAAGCTCCTGCAAAGACCACTCCTGTTCACCTGCCCTTTTGGGCCTCCACCATAGCCTTAGCTCAGAGGTCACAGACATATATGATGCCCTCTGTGTTTAGGGTCCAGATATTACCCTGCGTTCTGATAAATCTGCCTAGGCCGACATACCAGACATCACCGAACAAACCAGCTTCACAAATGCTCCCAATAAACTTCCAAGGAAAATGAACTCTCCTTTTATGACGGTTCGGAAAGGTGGAATGACGATCTAGGAAGTCTTTTTAGCTCTCCAGGTAAGCAGTGATAAAATAAAAACCTCTCGGAACAAGCAGGGCCACATCCCCTTCTTCATCCTCGTTCACTTTACTTCCCCTTCCTCCTACGCTCACATTTAGCTTTTTTATTGTCTCCCACCCTCTACTGTAAGCAAGTCCCAGCGTGTCCCTACTAGTATCGTGAGCAGTCTCTAGAGAGAAATCTTACACGTGCACACAGCTGAGTTAAGCTGTCTGCTTCCCTACACACGCACACACTCACAGTCAAGGCCAGTAGATGCATAAAGTACACAAATGTCAACATGAATGAAAAAGGAAAGATATCCTTTTAGTAAATTGCCTTGAGTACAAGTTAAACTAACCAAGATGGAAAAAAAAAATACTCTGAAGTTTCAGTGCGTCTGAAATTATCTGTATATGTACTCACTAACAGATGTCATACATAATGTTGATTTAAAAAAAAAAATAGCCCATCTTAACTATGGAAATGGATGAATTTACTTCGAAGGTGAGAACATTATTAGCCGGCACATTATTATCATGATCTAATATGTATCTCTATATCTCTATATATGTGAAGAAATGTGTGTGTGTGTTTATGTGTACTGGTTGTGTGTATTCCTGATTATGTAATGGTCCAGGAAATAACAACAGTGCCCAAGGAAATGTATTTGTACAGTAATTTTGCTTGCTGGATATTTTTGCTTGGTCTACACTTCTTAGCTCAGCATTCGTACTGAGATGTTCCCAGAAAAACTGTTCATCACCCAGAAAACATGTGCTCATGTTTTCATTAATGTACAAGGTACAGGGGACTGGCAAATTTTCTGAAAAGCAACAGGTGGCAACAAGGCTGTAAGTGTATACCTACAGAGTGTCTACATGATACGTGGACCATGTGAACAATGAGCAGGAAGGTGCGCCTCATAAACTGGCAACACTGTGTATAACGGGCATAGGACTGTGAAATATGAATAAAATAACAATAAAAAACTAAGAAAGAAAGAAAGATAGGAAGGAAAAGGTAGGAGAAGAAATGAAAGCTATGGCGGTGGTAGATCAGTTGTTAAGACATTGGATTACTGATTAAAAGGATGTGAGTTCAAATCCCAGCACTGCTAAGCTGCTACTACTGAGCCTTTGGGCAAGGCCCTTTAACCCCAAAATGCTCAGGTGTATAAATGAGATAAATGTAAGTCGCTCTGGATAAGGGCGTCTACCAAATACCATACATGAAAGGAAATGAAATAATTCAGTCTGTGTGAACTCTCTATCTAAAAACCGCTAACAAACTCTAGTAATGTACACTTATTTTAACAATTCAATGGTGTTCTGATAATTAAAATGATTCATTATAGAGCGGTCCTTTAACCAAGATTTTCAAAGGCCTTGTATCTATTAAAGGCTACATCTCATTCCCACACCTGCAACCTATGAGACAAGTGCTTGATCCAGATAAGAACAAAATGGCTGTTGGCCCGAGGGCCACAGGCTTAAATCCCTCTCATGGGCCCCACTATTGTTGTGCCCTTAAGCAAAGCATCTCCATTCAGATAAGAACACAAGATAGAGGTCCATAACAGTCTCTGCATAAGGGCTTCCTTAAACGAACCTCTATCATGATGTGCCTATGTGCTGAAGATTTGCCGATTACGGTGTCTCTACTAACGACATGATGTCACTCCGTAAAGTCACGCTATCACAAGATGGTGAAGACATGTGCGAGGTATCCATCATAATTTAAGAAAATGTTACTAAAGACTTTTCGATATTCCTTCTAGGCTAGAATTCCTATGTGCGTCCAGAATGGTCTAGTTTCGTTCCAACACCTACACAGACACAGAAACTAGGAAAGAAATAATACAAAAAGAGGGAGGGAGAGCCGAAGAGGAAGAGTACAGAATTCCATAATGTTTCTTATGAGTCATGATTATATGGTGTCATGGGCCCTTTTCCAGCTCTGCCCTCTCCAATCTCCAGTGTCACCACTGAGAAGGTGTGTATGTGTGTATGGAGGAGGGTCATGTCTCAACAGGTCATTCTACTCAGCAGATTATTCTACTCAGACAACTTCAAAGGCCACATTGCAGCTAAAGTGTGTTTGCAAATGTGTGTGGTGTGCGAATGTATATTTCTATGCATGTGGTAATGTGTCCGACAGCTTCCTTGCAGCAAGCAATTCAGTCAGTGGTAATGACAGATCTGCAGCAACTCCGGGTGTGGGTCATAGAACACCCTTCCCACACTTCCAAGCAAGACGTGGCTTGTTATCTACTTGTGTTCTTAGCTTTGGCACCATTGAGTGTGAGTGTGCGTGTGCATGTGTGTATGCGTGCGTGCATGTGTATTGCGGTGAGATAAAAAAGTTAAGTCACTGGAGTTCATTCATGTAAACTGAGGAATCCCAGTTATACAACCGCACAGATATATGACTGGACAAGTTGGCATATGTAGAAGGAAATTGGCAGAGACAAGGATACAGAGAAAAAAAGGAGAAATGTTGTGATAAACAGAGACGTGTTGCAATAGGCTGGCATGCTTAATTGCAGAATCACAACATGGGAGCAACAACAGGGTGTGCCTGTTTCATTTTCCCTGCTGAACAGCTCTCTCGCTCCGAGGGCCATGACAGAACAAGCTGACTTCGGTGAACTATTGCCAGAAGACTGAAAAAGATAACTTCTGAAATGCCGATATATACAAAAAAGTTGCGACATTGGGTAAAATGTAAATAAAAACAGAATGCAATGATTTGCAAAGCTCATAAACCCGTATGTTATTCACAATAGAACATAGAAAACATATCAAATGTTTAAACTGAGGAAATGTACCATTTAAAAAAAAAAAAAAAAAGGTAATTTTGAATTTGATGGCTGTAAGATGTCTCAAAAGTTGAGATCGGGGCAACAAAAGGCTGGAAAAGTAAGTGTTACTAAAAAGAAACAGCTGGAGGTTAATTGGCAACAGGTCAGTAACCTGACTGAGTCTTTCAGAAGTAAAAATGGGCAGAGGTTCATCAATCTGCAAATAAATTGCGTCTACAATTTGTGGAACAATTTCCGAATAATGTTCCTTGACGTAATATTGTGAAGGCTGAGAATATCTCATCATCTACAGTACATAATATCATCAAAAGATTCAGAGAATCTCTTTGAGCAAGGGAGAAGGTTGATAATCAATACTGCATGCCCGTGATCTTCGGGCCCTCAGGCGGCATTGCGTTAAAAACAGGCATGATCCTGTAATGGAAATCACTGCATAGGCTCAGAAACACCTCCAGAACTCATTGTCTGAGAACACAGTTCACAATGCCATCCACAAATGCTGGTTAAAGCTCAATCATGCAAAGAAGAAGCCAAAAGTGAACATGATCCAATTTAAAATGGACCGAGGCAAAGTGGAAAACTGTTCTGTGGTCAGACAAACAGAAATTTGAAATTCTTTTTGGAAACCATGGACGCCATGTCCTCTAAACTAAAGAGAACTGAAGAGGAGAGGTATCATCTGGATTTTTATCAGTGTTCAGTTCAAAAGCCTGCATCTCTGATGGTATGAGGGTGCATTAGTGCCTATGGAATGGGCAGCTTACACATCTGGAAAGGCATCATCAGTGCTGAAAGGTGTATATTTTAGAGCATCATATGCTTCCATCCAGATTCCATCCCATCTTTACTTCTGAGAGACTCTGCCTCTCTTGGCAGAGAGGCAGTTTGGCCTGCCTGCCTGCCTGGGCAGTTGTGGCACAGGTGGTAGAGCGGGTTGTCCACTAATCGTAGGGATGGCGGTTCGATTCCTGGCCCATGTGACTCCACATACTGAAGTGTCCCCGGGCAAGACACTGAACCCCAAGTTGCTCCCGATGGCAAGCTAGCACCTTGCATGGCAGTTCTGCTACCACTGGTGTGTGAATGGGTGAATGAGACACAGTGTAAAGTGCTTTGGATAAAAGCACTATATAAGTGTGCCTTTTACCTATCTTAGATACTCTTTTTATATCCAATCATGTTTCTGACCTGTTGCCAATTAACCTAATTAGTTGCAAAATGTTCCTCCAGCTGTTTCTTTTTAGTAACACTTACATTTCTAGCCTTTTCGTCTCCCTGTCCCAACTTTTTTGAGACATGTTGCAGCCATCAAATCCAAAATTACCTTATTTCTTTCTTAAAATGCTTCAGTTTATACATTTGATATGTTTTCTATGTTCTATGTAGAATAGCATATGGGTTTATGAGATTTGTAAATCATTGCATTCTGATATTATTTACATTTTACACAGCATACCAACTTTTTGGAATCGGGGTAGTACATCGGGCGGCAGTGGCTCAGTCGGTAGAGCGGGTTGTCCACTAATCGTAGGGTTGATGGTTCGAATCCCGGCCCGGGTGATCCCATGCTGAAGTGTCCTTGGGCAAGACACTGAACCCTAAGTTGCCCCCGATGGCAAGCTAGCACCTTGCATGGCAGCTCTGCTACCATTGGTGTGAGAGTGTGCTCTCATTTGTAAGTCGCTTTGGATAAAAGCGTCTGCTAAATGTAAATGTACATATTTACAGTATCTGAATGAACTGAATCATTCTCCACACCAGGAGGAGGCAGTAGTCTGTATTTGTAAACAATGAAATAATAAATCGTACAGAATAAAAATCAGTGGAGCAGTACTAAATAGTACAGAAGAAAAACGAGTGGAGTACCAGTAGCTATAGTGGAGTGTAAATTTTACTTTGTTAGGATGCAGTCTGAGTCTAGGTCCTGGCCAGCAACCAAACTCATATCACTGTGAATATTCTGCTTCGAATTGAAATGCTCTGGTCATGATTTAAACATATACTTGGATATTTCAGTCTTGATTTACTTAGAACCCTTTCTCTTCTGATGCTGATTTTACATCATAGGCTCCGACAGGCATGAACGAGGGTCAGTTAGGCTAGAATTGCAGGGAAAACCACAAAAACCACAGACAGCACATAGTTTGGCATGTAAGAGCTGTAATACTGAAGGCAGACAAGCTGAGTGTGAAGGACATGTGTGATAAATCGAATATGGTGAAGGCCCTTTAGCAAAAAGTGGAGACAAACCATAAGACAGGTAAATCCCAAATGATGCTCTGATCCTTTTGAAGCCCCATCTGGTTCCAACCCCTTTCCCTTCGTCCACCCCATCCTCCCGCCACCACATATATTCACAAACACTTTCTGTATTGTAATTTAAACAAAACAATATTCCGCCGTATGTCTTGTCCTCCATCTGTTGTATTTCAGCAGCTGATTGCTCATTGCTCTATTGGTAAGGTGAGCATGCCTGACATTAAAAGTAAAAAAAATAAAAATAAAATAAAATAAAAACTGTGCAGACCCACTCACTTATAATAGCTGGGATTGTATACACTGAATCAGCCACTCTAACATTCGTCATCTCTAGCTCTAGGAACCCCCACCCTTCTACCCAAGACTTCCTCCCAGATGGAAGAAGATAAGTGCCTCTCCCTCCTTTCCCCTCATCCTCGGCTTTTCCTAAACCTGCACATCATCACACGGGCAGCCCCAACACACTGCTGCAATTTCACAAGGATGAGAATTTATCTTGGGAGATATAATGGTTTTAAACCCCCATTTGGTTGTTTAAATATGAGTGCAGTTTTCAGGGCATGGTGCATGGGAGAGTTGAAGAGAAAGCGGTGAGACTGTACGTCTCTTTGTGACTGGAATTAATTCTTTCCGATTGCTGAAATCTTTGCACGTAAGAACACAGCCCTTGATCAACTGACCCTGCTGATTACTCACAGCGAGGGATCATGTCTAATGAGAATTATGACTAATGCTGCCAAACACCACTAGATCTCTTTACTCTCTCTACATGGCACGTCTGTATACTATACATAGTCCCCTCTGAAAGTATTGGAATGGCAAGGTCGATTATTTTGTTTTTGCTATACACTAAAGGCATACAGGTTTGAGATGAAAGGATGAATATGAGGTTATAGTAAACATTAGGAACCGAAATCTGAAATTCTGATCTAACTCAAACCCAAATATCTCCAATGGAAAGCAGAGTGGACTGTG
Source organism: Noturus placidus (assembly GCA_022414735.1). Taxonomy (NCBI): domain Eukaryota; kingdom Metazoa; phylum Chordata; class Actinopteri; order Siluriformes; family Ictaluridae; genus Noturus; species Noturus placidus. The sequence continues at coordinate 254,432 of JAFFST010049245.1, read as the reverse complement.
TACATAGACACATTGGTGCTTGAAAGTTTGAATTTTCTATGCATAGATATACTGTACAGAGTGCCACGGAGATACAAAAGTATGTGAACCTCTAGGATTAGTAGTTTAATTTGAAGGTGAAATTAGAGTCAGGTGTTTTTAATCAACAGGTTGAAAATCAGGTGTGAGTGAGCACCCTGTTTTATTTAAAGAACAGGGATCTGTCAGAGTCTGAGCTTCACAACATGTTTGTGGAAGTGTATCATGGCATGAACAAAGGAGATTTCTGAGGACCTCAGAAAAAGAGTTGTTGATGCTTGTCAGGCTGGAAAAGGTTACAAAACATCTCTAAAGAGTTTGAACTCCACCAATCCACAGTCAGACAGATTATGTACAAATTCAAGGCCATTGTTAAGTTGAATAAAGTTACGATCTGAGTATTTGTTGTCTGTGTAGTTTGTTTCGGTTAGCCTGGCTGCACTGTAGCCTTTTCTGCTCTTGTAGGCCATCTGTGTGAAGGTTCAACGTGTTGTGTGGTCAGAGATGCTTTTCTGCTCACCACACTTGTAAAGAGTCGTTATATGAGTTAGCCCATTGGAAGATTTTTTTTCCCTGAAACACTCAAGCCAGCCTGTATCTGCATGATTGTATTGTGCTTTTGCAGGTGTACCGGTGTTCCTAATAAAATGGCTGCTGAGAATATATGTGGTACTCTGTGTACATACAGTACGGTATGGTACTCTGCTGTGGCCCTAGTTTTCACAGACTTCCTTAGTAGCTTTTTCTAGAAATCATAGCATGAGTTAACGTGTATGTATCGATCGAGGCTTCAGAGTAGATTTTCAGCAGCACATTTTTGAATCTTAATGCTAGCAGTCGAGCCTGACACAGCTGTCCTCTCAGATGTGACTAACGTCTCGAGACTTTGATGAAAGTTTCCTTCCTGAAGGTCACAAGAGGCTCTCTTACTTACACACACACACACACACACACACACACACACACACACACACACACAACTATCACAGGGATAAAATCTCCACCGTGTGATAGTGGGAAGAAACGACAGCCCACACACACTGCACAAAGCTGCAGAGGGGGGTAAGAGTGGAGCAGAAGCCGAGATACATTGGCTTTTACAGATCTCTGTTTCCCTCAGCAGTGCAGATGAGGGCTTGTTCCAAAGCATGCAAGCACTGTTTTCTGAGGAACAGCTATAGAAAGCATGCAAACTATGTATTATTTGCATATATGAATGAATAAATGAAAATATGCAAAGTTGTTATGTTGTTTGTAAATAAGTCCTGTGCATAACTTCGTGCAGTTGTCTTTGGGCGTGCATGTGTGCAAGTGCTAATAGAGAGCTGTTCTAGTGTGGACAAAGCTCTGGGCCATTTCCGCAGATCACAGCTGTCTCCATGGTAACCATTCAGGACATGAAAAGGGAGGGAGTGAGAGAGTATGAGGGAACGCGTGAAAGAGAGAGAGAGTAATGAGGGAGAGCGACATCGCGCACACGTGAAAATGCAGATGTCCATGAGGTAGCCTCTGATCAGTCTGAAGGGATACACTGCAGCTTGGAGAGAAAGTATGACACGTTCTTGCACTGACCGCGGCCACTAACAAAATGAGATTCCGATTCTCGTTCACTTTCTTATTTCCACCACTCAGCTGTCAATCACCAGGCTATCACTTTCCAAAAACCCAGCTGGATCTCAGTCCCTCCTGCTGCACATACTAAACTCAGCTTCATGCATTCAGCTCATCATAAGATAATTAATGCAATGAGACCCAGCTTCATGACAGCATGGTTCCACACCTTCAGCGCTCTAAACATTCTAGGATATACAATTATAGCAACAAAACAACCAATAGGCTGTGATTTTGAATTCTCAGCCTTGCTATCACTTATTTACACTTATTGACATAGAATAACAGAGGATAACCTCGCCACATGATAGCTTTAAATGTCCACCTTAGCATTGTTCACCCAGAGATGACTATCACAACAAAACCAGATGGCGTGGCAGTGTTGCCAGATGGAAGCAAATAACTATATCCTCTCTGGGCTGTATGAGTTCCAAGCTGCTCCAAAAAAACACACCCTGCCCAGTATGCGAGATGCAGACCTTAATAAAAATTCACCTATGAGGGGTATAATTAGCGCCCCTATTGTCCTGCCGAGCGGCATTGAGGTGTGAAACAGAGACGAGAGCATGGTATGCCAGGGGAGAGATGTTAGAAGTGCAAAAACAGTGGGAAAGGGTGGATGACCGGGTTGCCTACATTGCGGTTGAGGTGTCAATGATGAGGAAATGTGATTACGCACTGAGCAACAATGTTATTCAGCAGTGACTTTCTTAAAGACATCAAAAAGAATGTAAGAAAACAATAAGTCTTCAACTTCCTTTTGTCCTCTAGATTATTGCATCCTATATGTAAGGTAAGATCAAACCTAGAGTGACAAGGTGGCAATTATTCCATCCTGATGAAAGAGCCTGTATTTTGTAAAGTTGTCTTACATGCTTGCCTTGTTTCATCTGTTGTGGTTGGTGAGTCAGGGTCTCTCTCGCTTAGATCTGCTGCAGTCTACCTAGCTGAGCTCATCTGATGGCACTGCAGATATCAACGGGCAAACATCTATTTCATTTATCCCTTTGGCTCGCTCTCTCTCATTCTTCAGATGAACAGACAAACACACGCCCACACACTCTCATACAGTTTAACAAACACGCTCCCACATGCTCCTTGGCACTTTAAGGCAAACGCATGCACGTGGAGCTAAATACTCAAACACGGGCCGATGTGTAGCCCATCAACACACTCACCACCTGACATTGATGTATACATGGCCTTTCAGGTTAGTGCAAACACAAAAACGCCCACCTGACGCTGATGTATACACGGCCTTTTGGCTTAGTGTAAACACAAGTACACCACTTACTTCACTCCAAAAAGTGACTAATAAGCACACAAATATTGTTTGTGGAACATGTCCTGAGCAGTCCTCTTTGCCATCATGGCCTTTGCTGAAGTTTGATCTGAAAAACAGGGAAACAGCTTCAGTTCTTATCGGCTCTGCGCCACGCACACGTCCGCTCCGCGCTCCTGAAATCAAATAAAATTCCAAGCGTGCTCTCGGCTCATCCTTTATCTGGAGAATGTACTTGGAGCCCAGCACAAACATGTCACAGTGAGGAAGCCTCCCCCCATTCCACAACAGTCATTTGCATTTAATTTTTTTCTTCAACTCGAAGAACTGCATCTTATCGAAGGCCTTGCTTATCAGCCCATTTGTTTTCCAGTGATGCAGAGCCTTCCTGAAAAACACTATGGTGTGGTAAGGACGCCTGGCTCATCTCCCCGGCGTCAAAGACCTGGTTGCGCAGAGAACAAGGGGTGTTGCTTTTAGAGAAGATAAACCAGAATGAAGATTGGGGGAAATGGAGTGAATGGCCCCTCACACGAGTGTTACAACAGCTCCTGTAATTTTCTGCACAGTGAGATTGTGGTCAGAGGAAGTGGACGAGTGTGACTGGGATGTTTCAGTATGACAGGCAGACAGTTTTGACCAGCAGTTCACTTCACACACTTCCAAAAACAGCAACACAATTCTCCAAAGACATAGATTCACTCAGGATGAAAAGACATACCTTTCAACAAATAGATGTTCAGTCTTTGTTAATCACTCGCCTGAAGACTGATTAATCTGTATAGGAATTTATAGCTCATCGAGGCCAACTGCCCAACAATGACGTGTGCTCTTCTGAAATGACAGATATCACGCAGTGTGAAGACCGAGTAGGATAAGGGAATGCACCAGAGGCTGCTGTGATTCCTGCCAGCTTGGAGTCTTGCCCCCTTCTTCCCTAGACTGAGGCCCTGACCTTGACTCACTCGCTCTCAGCGACTGAATATTTGCATTCCAGAGCATCCAGAGAGAAACTATAATAGCAAAATAAAGACACACATAATGTTTTCAGTGAGAGGAGAGTATCAAAGGAGCTCCAGAGCTTCATTTTTCAAAAACAAGCTCATGTTTCCTCTTGTTTAGCGTGTCATAAATAATAAATCACTTTTTGAGTAAAATGCGGAGAGACTTTTTCAGAGACTCATCAAGCAGAATTTCTCTTGCGCAATGTCTGCCATGAAATCCCAGCATTAAATAAATGTTTAAAAAAAAGAAAAAAAAAAAAGAGAAGACAATAAATGTTCAGGTTTTTACACATGATTTCAAATCATTTATTTTCTTTTGTGTGATTTTATGAGGTGAGATTCTGTGCATTAAGAAAGGTTGTATTAGAGCAAGTAAGCGCAGTCATGATGCTCAGTATTTTGAGTGACGATTCAAAACACAAAGGAATATCCAATCACTGGCCACTTTAATAGGGACACCTGTACTCCTGATCATAGATGATATTATCCAGCCAATCATATGGCAGCTTGTGCAATACATAAAGTCAAGAGCTTCAGATAGTACATCAGAATAGGGGAAATTTTTTTTATCTCAATGACTTTGGCTGTGGCATGTTATTTAGGCCAAATGGTCTGGTTTGAGTTTTTCAGAAACTGGGATTTTTACGCACGAAAAATTAACAAACATCCAGTGAGGGGCATTCAGAGGCAAGGTCAGAGAAGAATGGCCAGACTCGATTGAGCTGATTGTAAGTCTACAGTAACTCAATTAACCACTCTTTATAACTGTGCTGAGAAGAAAAACATCTCAGAATACATAACCTTGAAGCAAACAGGTTGAACTCCTATCAGCCAAGAATATGACTCTGAAGCTACATTACATACTGTAACATGACCCGTATAAATGGTATAAACCATGAAAATCATTTTTGATACAGATCCATCTCCTAACCCATCACAAACTATTAAAGACCACAGGAAAGTCTTTGGACACACTGTTTTTCTTAAACTGTTTGATTGACTGTACACTTGTATGCTCCATAAAGTGCCCTAAAGGTCTTTGGCAGGGCTTTTCAAACAGTTTTGCAGCCAGGGAACCCTTTAACCTTCAAATAAATTCCAAAGACCCCTCAGCACAGATTTTTTTTTAATGAACTGAATCTAATCATTACAACATGTTATGGAGCTATAAAGCTTTTATTCTTAAACTTTCTACTGGCAGAACACACTAAGTCCAGGTTGACATTATATATGACTAGGCTAATAACTGTAAGAGTTCAATAGCAAATATAACTTTGATAAGGGTTGTGGTTCCCACTGCTGTAATAAAGACTATATATCATAATGCTGTATATATAATTCACATATCCCACTATATGAACCATTTCTCTAAGTTTCTAAGTAAAATCTCTTTGAAACACTGTAACTATTGACCATCCAATGAGCACTTGATGAACCATTTACACACACATATATATATATATACATAAGGTTACCATTATATTGGTTTTAATTAACAAATAAATGTCCCAAACAAAATAAATCGTTTTACATTTCACTCTATGAGCCCAGCTTAACAGAGCTGGAATTCTTATGAACACTAAAAAGTTATTTGATATGGTTTAAAAGGAAGAAGCTTAAAGGTTCTATTCAGAGGGTTACTGTTTCATGAACCCTGCAAAAAAGTCATTAACGAACGCCATTTTCTGAGAGTCTATGAAAGCATATGTCCCTCTACTGGAGCTTTGGCATTTACAGAAAAGAAAAACAAAAACAAAAAAACATGTTTCTTGCTGTATATTGTTTCATCAGCTATGGGTTACAATGTCTTCATGAATGACTGGCAAAACAATGTCCTCTGGCAACACCAAGTAACATATCTAACATTATTACATGTCAAGCAAAATTAAATATGATAGAATTTGTCACAAAGACAGATGTAACACTAGTTGTCTTTCTACTTCTTGGTGCTAACCCAATTAGCTAGCACAATTAGCTAGCACATACAGTATATACTTTATTAGGAACATCTACACACCTGCTCATCCAAGCAGTTAAGCAATCAGCTGATCATGTGGTAGTGCTGCAGTGCATAAAATCATTTAGATATAGGTCAAGAAGTTAAGTTAATATTCATATCAAACAACAGAATGGGGGAATAATATGATCTCGGAGACTTCAACCATGGAATGGTTGTTGGTGCCAGACAGGCTCGTTCACACCTGTCAAGTCTAACAGTTTTCATGTGAGATGCAAGGGGTTTCTGCCTTTGTTGCAGTTTCATGGTCATGAATGCAAAAATGATCGACCAATAACAACAATAAAGTATTTTCACAAAATACTGGCATGTTGCAAAGTGCCATCACATATTTAAAGCCATGCAGCATAACTGGCCAGTTCTGCTTGTTGAATTAAAGCTTACTTCACACACAGACTGACTTTAACAATGGTTTCTAATGAGCAACCATAAATAGTTGAAAACCAGAAAAACGTTGCCTGGTCTAATGAATCTTGATTTCATCAACTGTGATCCATGAACCTAACCTGCCTCGTATCAACAGTAGTGTAATGGCATGGGGAATGTTTTCTTGGCACACACTAGGCTTCTTAATACCAATCAAGCATCATTTGGGTATAACAACTTATCTGATTGCTGTTGCTGAACATGTGCATCCATTTATGGCTACGATTTACCTATCTTATAATGGCTAGTTCCAGCATGATATATATGCCATGCCACAAAGCACAACATCACAATCATGTCAGTGTACTTCAATGGCCTCCCCAGTAACCAGATCTGATTCTAACACATTTGGGACACTGAAGAAAGGGAGATTGTAATTATGTGACACTGTAATTATGTGATCCAATCATGTTGGCATGGACCAGAATCTCAAAGGTTTTTTTTTTTAAAAACACCATTAACAATCCACAAGGCTATTCTGAGAGCAAGTGGGGTTCCTGCCCAGTACTAATATGGTTTTTGATTGTACATCAGCTACTCTAGTCAGAGCAGTATATCTATCAACAACAATATAAGAGAGGGAACAGAGCGGAAACGGTCTGTTTGTACTAGCAGATAGGCACACTCCTGCAGCCGGTCCGGCCAGCTTCAAATTACCCCACTTAAATACCCACATCCTCTAATGAGTACTCGAGTACACTGCAGCCTCAGATACATTCACAAGCCTTCATGACTAATCTTGTCAAACCACAAGAAAGCAATATTTTATAGGATTTTGTTCCACTCACTGTATATTTTTGTGTCACAGGTGTGTAAATAAGTAAAAAGCAGTCTTTACAACAGTGACATGGCCAAAGCACATTTCAAAACAAGAAGTGAAGGGAATTAGCCTCAATGTGTGGCTTGGCAACTTTTCCATCTGTCTTTTATTCCCCCATCAGCACTGTTCCGGGAACAGCTCCAGCAACACTCCTCGTCAGCTCCTCACCCCGACGCACAGGTGACACTCTCGCCTACTTCTACAGTGAGCAACGCTGGACCAAAAGTGAGAGAATTGAAAGAAAGTGGCAGAAGAACAAGAAAAAATAGCAGATGTGTAAGAAGAGGTAAACAGGAAATGGGAGAGATGGAGAGTGCAAGAAATTGAGGAATACATCCAAAACAACACATGATAAAGTCCACTAGGGAATATGAGTATTGTGGGGACAAGCTGTGCCTGGAAAATAGAAGGAACGCGTCTATGTTGCCATTTACACTGAAAGGTTGAAAGAGGTCATTCAAATAATTATCGTCAAAATAATTATATTTGTCATGTATGACTGTTATGTAATTACGCAAATGATTAAGATAATTATAAATAATGATTAACAGCCATATATAAACTCCTAGAGTTACCCTGCCTGTATATTAACACACCTGATCTAACTGATTTTCTAATCATCAGGTTTTGACGTGGGTGTGTAAGAGCATGGAAAATATTCAAATGTGAAGCCCAGGGGTACTCCAGATCCATTGTTGGAAAAAATAATGGCTACGTTTATATGCAGCGTAATCGTAAACAGACAGAGGGCGGTGGAATTTTACATTCAATTAAATGGTTATTAATGTACAGTGCCTTGCGAAAGTATTCGGCCCCCTTGAACTGTTCGACCTTTTGCCACGTTTCAGGCCTCAAACATAAAGATATAAAA
>JAFFST010049245.1:217289-228047 GCA_022414735.1 Noturus placidus | reverse complement strand
CAGTTTTTTATTTGTTGAAAAAGTTTGAAATATCCAATAAATTTCGTTCCACTTCATGATTGTGTCCCACCTGTTGTATATATATAATGTGAAACTAATAGAAAAAGACTATTTCAAGCTTGAAATGAGTACAAATGGTTTGATATAATCTGTTTCTATTGGCAGATAATTTTATTATAATTATAATTATTAAAATTATGTAATAATGTCTTGAAATAGGTTTAATAATCTTATATTTGGATGTTTTACAATAAGGGGTATCATGTTTCTGAATTTGCTGTTGTGTTTTTAATTTTGCTGTTCTTTTCTGATTTGTTGTCATGTTTTTGGTTTGTTAATGGGTTTTGCACTTAAGGACCACCATAAAATGCCTTTAAAATGCAACACAATTCAATGGTAGCTAATTTCAGATTCAAAATCGACACTTTTTATTCCAGACACCCGATTTCCTCTCAGCCCATGTCCCTCAATGGACCATACCATGTTAAATGCTATCACTATGCAGATAGATAATTGCAACACTGCAGATTCACCGCAATAAATTACAAATTGTAAGCCTGGATTTCCAGGGGCTGCAGCACAATTAGCTCCACTGGATCTTTCTAGTTTGCATAATGTCCTGTTATTGTTATTATTCTCAGGAAATCCCTTAGACCAGTTAGTCATCATTTCACCAGTCAGCTGCTTGCGTTTCCATTGTGTAGATTCATTACAAGGTCAGAAATGTTCCTGACTGTTGTGGTAGTCACCATGATTCATAGATTTGGAGTAGCATTAGATTGTGTGCTATTATGTTCTGCTGCTTGCTTAAACAGAAACATTACTGTCTTGTAAGGGCGCAATAATGCACTGTGTTGGATGGAATGCCATTTGGAAATAAAATGTGCAATTAATAACAGCACCCATTATCTGTGTGTGGTGTTAGGATAATGTAAGATGGCTCCATTCCAGCTCAGTGGGAGTTAATCGAGAGGTCACTGTTGACCGCTGAGGTCTTTGGAGCGTGTGCTAGAATAGATCTGTTAAAACAGCACTCAGCCAGATCACACACGAGATATGCTGACTAGAAAATCAATGGTCACAATTCAAACATGACAATGTGTTTGAAACTTAAAAGTGTTTTAAGCTTAAAAGAACTAGTCATTTAGCGTCAGTGACAAAGAACCTTTTACATCATGAAAATAATTTACTGTGACATCTACTGCCTGGAAATTCTGGATTAAACCCACCTACTTTTAATCCAAGTAAAACCTTCCTGTATGCCATCAAACACATGGCTTCCTTACTGCTTTCTTCTTCATTAGCTAATGCTGTGTTATAAAAGAGTACTTTTTGGAATAAAGAAGGTCAAGGATAGTTAGGTCGTTAAAGTGGCTGTAAGACTAACGACAGAGTCAGCAGCATCCAAACACGGAGCAGAATTTTCCATTCAAATAAAAGATCTTGTCAACTGAGTCTAACTAGATCTCACTAAGGGTGTAACAGTACACAAAATTCAAAATACAAAACACAAAAAAGGGGGTAAAAGGTTAATTCACACTTTCACAATTTTATCACTGCAAGACGCCAGTAGGCATTAATACTGCTGGTTGCCATAGTAACACTTATATCAGTGGGTGGCGCAACTAGCGTTCCACTTTTGACAACAAACCATTGCCACTAAAATTAAACATTCACATTAACATTCACCAGTGTATACAGTATATGCATTGTGTACAGTGTATACAGAATATGCGTCATATCCTTTGAAATGAAGGAGAAGAAGTGTGTGCTCTTTGCGATTGCAGCCATCTATCTGCAGCAAAATAAAGCTTTTTTTCACAGTGCTGTAAAAAATCCCCCAGATACTAATTCCCCAAATCTATATAACTGCACTCATTGTGGGGCTCAGCTGGACTGGACAGACTCAGGCCTGATTACTGCAAACCCTGTACTATCAAATCAACACTTAAATGGAACTTTTTCAACAGCATGGAGTTGGTTAAAAGGTCTTACCCAGTAACACACTATGCCAAAATTTAAAGAAATTCCAGGAATGAGAAAGGAGATTGAAATATGTCGGTCTGGGAAGGGTTTCAAAGCTATTTCAAAGGCTCTGGGACTCCAATGATCCACAATGAGAGATATTATGGAAAAACTTGGCAGAGTAGTGAACCTTCCGAGAAGTGGCCGACCTTCCCAAATTCCTCCAAGAGCACATCAACTACTCATCCAGTAAATCACAAAAGAGCCAAGGACAACGTCAAAGGTACTACAGGCCTCTCTTTCATTAATAAAGGTCACTGTTCATGACTCCACTATCAGAAAGACACTGGGAAAAATGACATCTATGGAAGAGTGGTGAGATGAAAACCACTGCTAACCCAGAAGAACATTAAGGCTGAATTTTGTCAAAACACACCTTGATGATCCTCAAACCTTTTGGGAGATTGTTCTGTGGACTGATGAGTCGAAAGTGGAACTGTCTGTAAGACATGGGTCCCGTTACATCTGGCATAAGCCAGACAGAATTCCACTAAAAGAACATCATACCTACGGTCAAGCATGGTGGTAGAAGTGTGATGGTGTGGGGATACCCTGCAGCTTCAGGGCTGGGCAACTTGCAATAATTGAGGGAAACATGAATTCTGCTCTCTACCAGAAAATCCTAAGGGAGAATGTCTGGTCTTCAGTCCATAAATTGAAACTCAAGTGCAACTGGATTATACAGCAAGGCGATGATCCAGAATTAATGACACACTGATCTCCAGTTATCAGAAGTCTTTGGCTGCAGTTATTGCTGCTGAAGGGGACATCAACCGATTTTAAGTTTAAGTGATAATTAGTTTTTCATATTGGTGATAGATGTTGGATAACTTTTTTTTTTGCTTCAGTAAAATAAATAAATAAAAACTGTATTGTGTGTTCTCTCAGGTTGCCTTAGTTTTATGTTGTATTTTGTTTGATCTAAAACTATTTATTTAGTATCAGATACAGTATACACACAAACTGTAGAAATCAGGATGGGGCGAATACTTTTTCACAACACTTTATTTAAAATTCTGCTGTTAGTTATTTGTGCTGCTAACGTTTCACAGCTTTCTGCTGCTCTAGACATTTAGAATCTTGCATTCCTCACTACCGAGCAGTCTTTGAACTTCCCAATCGCTGGAGTGATTTCCTTAGCTTGTGGGCGGCTGTGGCTCAGTCGGTAGAGCGGGTTGTCCACTAATCCACTAACCGTGGGGTTGGCGGTTCGAATCCCGGCCCGGGTGATCACATGCCGAAGTGTCCTTGGGCAAGACACTGAACCCCAAGTTGCCCCCAATGGCAAGCTAGCACATTGCATGGCAGCTCTGCTACCATTGGTGTGTGAATGTGCTCTCATTTGTAAGTCGCTTGTAAATGTAAAAATGATATTTCTGTAAAGCTGCTTTGAGACAATGTACCATTGTAAAAAGCGCTATATTTATTATTAATTATTAGCTTGGACTGAATCAGTGAGGAATGGCTGCTTCACTGCAGCAGAGAGATGTCGGTGTGTGTATGTGTGCGCACGCATGTCTTTGTATTTTTGACTAGTTCTACCGACTGACACAGAATGATTGGCATAACTGACACAGCATCGTAACTTTTCAGGAAGCACAACTGCTCACTTATGCTTGCTGCTGATCTAAGCCACTGCTGCTTTTCCTGAGCTAATATGCTAGCATGCTAGTGTACTGGCTTGGAAAAAAAAACTGTGTGATTAGGAGAAGCATGTGTTTTTTTACACCCCCGTAGCCTCTCCTAATTTGTATTAAAGAGGAAGTTGCTTCTTCAGAGGAGGAAACATGGGCTTGATTAAGTTTACATGCTTATTAAACGTCACATAAAATACTATAGTGAATAGCCTACTTTATTATGCAGTCTTATGAATGTATTGTTCGATAAGAAGAAATATCAAAAAACGATATGATATGGCACAGTATGTTACTTTCAATAAACAGAAAACAGCCTTTTCTTTCACATCGTGCACCACACATCTATATACTATACATATATAACTCTAAATAAGTGTTCTCCTTAGTCATATAAATGTACATTCAGTGATCAAACCTAACATAAAATTGTCACTACCCAAGAGTTAGAACAAATTGCAAACATTAATTATAACTATATAATGTCATTTACATATATAAAAAAATGGACTTCATCAACCATTTTTTAAACAGTAGGATGTTGGTGCTCAATTATCAGAGCTACACATATCAGGTCACAAATGTTGAGAGTATTTAGAGAGTTAGCCATGCCATAAATTTTATGTTAATCATAAGATCTGGCCACAGAGCCTGACTGCTGTTCAGTGTTCACGTCAGATACTCAGCATGATGAGGGGCTTTGTGAAGATGGCAGGTGAACTCATGGTAGGGACACTGTGTGGAAAAGAGAGAGAGAGAGAGAGAGAGAGAGAGAGAGACAGGCCTGGCCATGGCATACAGGATTGTGGAGGAGTGAGCTGAGCAGACGATATGCAGACAACAATTGGAGAACACATATTGGTGTAAAAAATATGCCCTGAGTAAAAGACAAGAATAGTCTTTGCTATAATGTCCAAATTGGGCCCAAAGTGTCAATATTTTGTGTGGCCACCATTATTCTCCAGCCCTACCTTAACCCTCTTGGGCATGGAGTTCATCAGAGCTTCACAGGTTGCCACTGGAGTCCTCTTCCACTCCTTCGTGACGACATCCGTTTGAGGATTCCCCACAGATGCTCAATAGGGTTTAGGTATGGAGACATGCTTGGTCAGTCCATCACCTTCACCTTCAGCTTCTTTAGCAAGACAGTGGTCGTCTTGGAGATGTGTTTGGGGTTGTTATCATGCTGGAATACTGCATAGGGATCATGCTCTGCTTCAGTATGTCACAGTACATGTTGGCATTCATGGTTCTCTCAATGAACTGTAGCTCCCCAGTGCCAACAGCACTCATGCAGCCCCAGATAATGACACTCCCACCACCATGCTTGACTGTAGGCGAGACACACTTGTCTTTGTACTCCTCACCTGGTTGACACGCTTGACACCATCTGAACCAAATAAGATGATCTTGTCTTCAGCACACTGTTTGCGAGCTTTCTTGTGCATCATCTTTAGAAGAGGCTTCCTTCTTGGACAACAGCCATGCAGACCAATTTGATGCAGTGTGTGGCGTATGGTCTGAGCACTGACAGGCTGACCCCCCCACCCCTTCAACTTCTGCAGCAATGCTGGCAGCACTCATACGTCTATTCATTGAGGGAACCATGACTGACAACATGTTCTGTGACATACTGAAGCAGAGCATGATCAGTATGCAGTATTCCAGCATGATAATGACCCCAAACACACCTCCAAGTTGACCACTGCCTTGCTAAAGAAGCTGAGGGTGAAGGTGATGGACTGGTCAAGCATTTCTCCAGACCTAAACCCTATTGAGCATCTGTGGGGCATCCTCAAATGGAAGGTGGAGGAGCACAAGGTCTCTAACATCCACCAGCTCTGTGATGTCGTCATGGAGGAGTGGAAGAGGACTCCAGTGGTAACCTGTGAAGCTCTGATGAACTCCATGCCCAAGAGGGTTAAGGCAGTGCTGGAAAATAATGGTGGTCACACAAAATCAAATTGTTGTATTCTTAAGTAAACTCAAATAGACTTCTGATGCTGTGTGACACATCACAAATAGACCAAAAACAGCATTACGACCATAATGTTACTCCATCAAGCATCCCATTTAGGAAGTGTGGTTCAAAGTTTAAAGAAGAGAGCGGTGCTGCTGCTAATTATTACATAGGGCATGCACTGGACTTCAACTGACATTTATTATGTCTTTTAAGGTGTGAAGAATGCATGCTTGAACACTGCTATTTTGGTAGTAAAGATGCAAACTTCGGAACATGTCTTGACTATATCTTTTGGATAAGGATAAAATGGTGTATGTATCACTTTTGGCCAATCTATTTATAAGTCCCAAAATATCACTATGAATAAATCAAACCTGACTTACAAAAAGATGTTTTATCCCAGTATACAGGTCTGGTCTTTATATATTAAATAAATGGTTGAAAATATGCTTATCTTCCATATATACTGGACTCTCACATCCAGGAAAATCAGTTTCTCAAACATTTGCACCATGGAGTGTATGACACGTGTGTCCTGTTCTGGCATACATCTTATATCAGTGTGTCTATGCATTGAACAGCACAAGCACAGTACCCGTGAGGGGATGTACTGTATGAATCCATCTCCAGAGGAGGATAGTGAACAATCTCCACACACATTCATCATCATGCATGTGCAGGATCAATACGTAGCCCTTCTTGAGTATTCCACAGTCAAGGAACAGCACTGCACTCACGCAGGAGTTCCAGAACAGCATCTAAGGCCCCATTTAAAAGAGAGCCATGGTATACAAGACAGAACACGAGCACATCCAAGATGGCCCCTGGGATCAAATAAGCTAGTTTGAGCTTTCCTTGATGGTGGATGTGAACTATGGACTCATCATTGAATCTCCATAAAGTGTACTACACATCATGAATTACTCGTCCAGGAGCCTTGGACAAGTGCCATTATATCTCTATAGGACACTGTAGGTGTGAATTGTACTCTTAATTTATCTTTGGATGACTCTGTCATCAAGTCCCTGGGCTGCAGGTCAGAAGGTCATGAGTTCAAATCCCTGCACTAACAAGCTTCCACTGGTGGGCTCTTTGGCTTAACCTTTTGGCTTAACACTTATCCAAGCTTCCTAACAAGCTAGGATATGTGAAGAAAAGAATGAAACTGTACTGTTCTTGTATATGCAAGGAATACAGCACAATAAAGTAGACTGTTTTTGTAAGTGTTTTCTTCCTCTTAAATAACAGCAATTTGTCAGAATTATTATTTATTAAAGGACATCACATAATGCTTTTTAATAATTTATATATTTAATATTTAATGCTATAAAACATACGTGAAACATGTTTGTTCCTGTTATTGCTTATGCTACACTTCTTCTTCTTTCTCTTGCTCTTGAAGTTAATAAGATTTCAATAATAAATTTTAAATTGCAAACTCCTCTGTCCTGAAGACTTTCCTGTGGTGGAAAACTTACAGACTGTTACAAAGAGCTGACACTGGAGACTCCTTCCATAAATTTTAAATAAACATTTTTTTTACAGAACATCATTATCCATAAAGGTTTGCAGATACAGATAACATCAAACATCAGAATGGGAGAAACAAATGTGATCTCAGTGACTTTGACCCTGGCATGATTATCGGTGCCAGATGGGCATGTTTCAGTATTTCAGAACACGCTGATCTCCTGGGATTTTCACACAGAACAGTCTCTAGAGTTTACACAGAATGGTGCAAACAAATGAAGAAAAAAAAAATCTAGTGAGCAGCAGTTCTGCCTCATTGATGAGAGAGATCAGAGGAGAATGGCCTGACAGGAAGGATACAGTAACTCAAATAGCCACTCCTTACAACCATGGTAAGCAGAAAAGCATCTCAGAATGTTGAACATTAAGCTATATGTGCTACAAAAGAGCTGAAGCTACAGTAGGCACAAACTCTGATTAGGAAAACATTGCCTGTTCTTTTTCCCCATTTTTGGCCCTACATCCAAATCTAACTATATCTTATTTGTGAGGTAAAGACAACTAAGGACACCAATAAAATACCTATTCTACTTAAGCATATACATTTAGGACATGCTTTATTGCTCTGCACAAATGACACACTTATTGTCAGGTGCAATCTAATTCATCAAGAGGATGCCCTTATACTGACAGAGCTCAGTTAAGTCCTGATTAAGTGCCTGATGCAGCTTCCAAAGCATCTTTGATGGCTCACACCAGCCATTAATTCTTTATATATTTCAATCCTTTACTGTAGGCACTGCAATACTGACTTTCCATGGAGTCTTTCTTAAATATTTTCCTTCAGCTGCATTCTCAAGACAGATTAATGGCATATATTAGCAATTCCCCCAGGGACCTATCATTGCAATCTCAAGAGAATGTACAGTAATTAGTACTCCCTCATAGAACCTACAAAAAAAGCTACACAAGCTCCTTGTCCTATAGCTTCCTTAAATGGTAAAATAAAAAAATAAAAAAATACAACCAAGTAACCCAGACACAAGCAAAATATGTCCTACCCTGAGTGCATGTCAATCAACAGTTATTCTTGTCTTTGTGTCATGCAGTTATATCAGTGAGATCTTGCTAAAGGGGAATCTGGGAATTCATTACTTCAAAACAGCTGCGATATTTGTTAATAGTGATGAGGGTTTAGAGAACAACATGGAAGAAAGTCTCCTTTCTAGTACAATGCATGATATTCTAATACTTCTATTCTTATATACTTAAACACTGATGTGGTGAGACCATTAAACACAACCAAGATACAGATTAGAAAGACATCCACCCAGTTTATAAGTTTCAGAACATAAAGGTTTCTCTACAGTCACCCATGCTTGGACAATATCACCACTACCACTCAATAAATTATAGATCTTATACCACAGCATTGCAGAGTAAGATAACCTGAATAAAAATGTGCACTTACAATTATTCATTAATTTGGCAGATGCTTTTACCATGAGACAGAATCCAATCCAAGTATACAGTTTAGCGATAAGAGTTAAGGAAAATGGTGCTATGGCAGGCCTCGGATATGAACTCATCACCTTCTGGTCAGTATTGCAAAATTTGAACTAATTGAACCCATTATACAAGCACATCAAATAATTTTCCAGCATACAAAAATTGAACTGAGATGTCATGTCGCCAAAAAAATAACAACAGCTAAATAAAGGATTAAATAATTAATTAAAATTAATAAATGAACAAATCAATGAATGAATGAATGTTTCAATTGAAATACATTGAATTATTGTTACTGCCATATGGTGAACAAACTTCAATCATCATGGAAGAAGAAAAGTGAAATTATAAAGAAAGTCCACATATATTGTCATAGAACATGTGTCAAGTTTCCACAGAGGTTGTAACAACAACTACATGTTTCATTTGTACGTGAAGTAGCATGTGTTCAAAGAATATAATCTCATTTAGCTGTTCTCTACTTAATATGATAAATAAAGCAGTGTTTATGCTGAAAAGCCGGCTGATGACGAATAAATAGCCTGCTAGTTTGCAGACTCAACGGTATTTGCCATTCTACAATATTTTCTTGCATAACAGCAAGCCACTTGTGGTGGAATTACATTGTGGAGGAAGAAATAGCTGATGTCGAAAATAGATATTTGAAAAATAAATGTTTGTAGTGTTCCTCTTCCCATTATGTACAAATTGTTGTACAAAAACAATAGAACATGTGGGGTTGTGTACATTCATCCATCCATCTTCAACCGCTTACTCCTTTTCAGGGTCACGGGGGAACCTGGAGCCTATCCCAGGGAGCATCGGGCACAAGGCAGGGTACACCCTGGACAGGGTGCCAGTCCATCACAGGGCACAATCACATACACACTCACACACTACGGACACTTCAGACACACCTATCGGCCCAACATGCATGTGTTTGGACTGGGGGAGGAAACCGGAGTACCCGGAGGAAACCCCCGACACACGGGGAGAACATGCAAACTCCGCACACACATGGCCCTGGCGGGACTCGAACCCCGGACCCAGGAATCACTTTCAATTCATGCCTGCTACCAAATCACTGTTTTTGCAGTAACACACAATGTTTTTGAGTGCTCATTCATTCTTTCATTCATCTACAGTAACCGTTTTATTGTGGTCAAGATCGCATGAGCACTGGGTGTGGAGAATAGACATGGATATAATGCTACCATGATACACACTCTCACACCTAGGGACAATTTAGCAGAGCCCATCCACTCACCTGCATGTTTTTGGAATGAAACCGGAGAACCTACAGGAAACCCACATAAACACAGGTAGAACAAAACAATCAAAAACCCAAGCTCAGGATCAAACCAGGGACCTTGGAGCTGTGAGGCTGCAACACTACCTGTTGCACTACCTTGAATGTTCTATAGCTTAATGGAAGCGTGGCCATAAGTGAATTCTATTTTTTTTTTTTTTTCGAAACCATAATTCAAGATTTCCTGAAGTCACCTCACATCTTCAATGAAGCATAACAAATGCTACAATCATAAAACAGAAAATGTACATGTCCCTCTGTAAAGCCTAATGTGGCCTACAGCAGTGTCATGCAGGGCTGCAAGTAAAATCCCTTAAGGGGCTAAGAACCCTTAAACCCTTGAGGAACACTTGTGGGTATTAATTGGAACACTGATATCTGTCCAGACTTTTGAAATGTTAATTTTCATACGTAATACAAATATTGTCAGATTGGTTAGTCTGTTAATTTTGAATGATACATGATTAATATTTTGTGTGTTTCATATTCCTGGTGTTCCAGATGTCAGTGTTCCTCTGTACACTTTTATCTTGCTGTGTGTAACCTGAATCCCAATTAAATCTAGCTTATACCATGTGGTGATGTGTTAATAAAACACAAGTTAAAAGTTAACACTTTGTAATGTATGCTTTGCTTTGAATGGGCACAATGTAAAATGATCAGTGGTCTGATACTAGAGAGAAACGTTACAATTATCTGCAGTTTGGTGAATGAATAAGAAAATTACACAACTTTCTGTTGTGAGCCAACGCATAACTTCAGTGTCAGTGTGGCATTTAACATGTTCTCCCCATGTGAGTTACTTTCAGGTTCTCGGGAGTGAACCCCCCCCCCCCCCCCCCCCCCCC
>JAFFST010049245.1:175097-188895 GCA_022414735.1 Noturus placidus | reverse complement strand
GGGGGCATATTTTCCGTAACAAACGTGAATATATTAAAAAAGAATAGACATAAATAAATAGATAAATAAAATAAATATAATAGATGAAAAAAAGGCAGATCCGTTTGCAGGGAAATTTAATGCGGAACATATAGAGAATATTTTCTCCTGTATATTGGGGGGGCAGATTGGTATTTCCTCAACATTGGGGGGGTCACGACCCCCCCAAAGAGTGCGTGGTTACGCCCATGTGTGTAAGGGATAATACAGAATAGGGTTTGCTGTTATTGGAAAATAATCAACAACAGGGTAATGTGATGCAGCTGACATGAATCTGAATCAGAATCAGAATCAGAAAAGGGTTTTATTGCCAAGTACTGTTTTTAGCACATACAAGGAATTTGTTGTGGTGTAGTTGGTGCACGTCACATGATTTTAAGTACAGGTCCAAACAATATAGGTAGTATATATGCATAGTTACAATATTACAAAATAATTACAAAATATACATAAATATACAAAATATATAAAATAAGATAGATATAAATAAAAAAGAGCATTGCAGCAGAGAGAGAACAGTAGCATGGAGTCAATGACCAGAGTGTGGATAGAGTCAGAGTGGTTTTCGGGCGGTATAGAAGTGCATCATCATTGTCTTTGGCAGATTGAAGCAGATTACAATACAGCATATCCCAAAGTGTTTTATTTCTCTCAAATTGCAATTCTTTATTTGTTAAAAAGAACACATCATCCACTTGCTACGTTTACAGTTATGTGCAATGTTCTGGAACATCTGTGAAACAAGTTAGTTCCTGTTATCACTTATATTATAGCAGCTATAAACAGCTATAACACTCATCATCCTGTCTTTTCCCCTTCTCTTAAAGCTAATAAAAAAAAAAAACACAGCTTGTGATGATACTGAGAAACCTCAAAACCCTTCATCCTGAAGTTATAACTTTACCTCTGACTGTTCCTTAGTTCTCATACTGGAGACTCATTCTAAAACATCACATAAAAATGTCACCATATACACCAGTTATTAATATAGAAACAGATTAATCTAAAACTTGCAGCCAGAAATACTGTCAAAGCTGAAATGACCCTGTTGATCAATCAGAATCGAGGGTTCAGTAGAGCTGTGGTGCAAAAAAAAATTGAGATAAAAAAAAAAAAAGAAAAAAAGAAACCTGTTTCTACTGACAGCCATTTTACTTTTACTTTCAATTACACTGTCAAACATTCTGCACCATTTTATTATAAATATTAACAAATCAAGAATTCTTATGCTTTTTAAGCATCTGTGTGAATTCTGTACAAGACACAGACCTAAACCTGTT
Source organism: Noturus placidus (assembly GCA_022414735.1). Classification (NCBI taxonomy): domain Eukaryota; kingdom Metazoa; phylum Chordata; class Actinopteri; order Siluriformes; family Ictaluridae; genus Noturus; species Noturus placidus. The sequence continues at coordinate 187,576 of JAFFST010049245.1, read as the reverse complement.
TGTTAAATAATCTAAGTTAATGTCTATTAAACTGTTCTCTGTTACTTAGCCCTCACACATACATCTTTGACCAAACATTTTAAGGCCAACCATCATTAATTGTATCTACTGAACTTATGACCCAATAGGGAAACTTCCATCACAACCTATCCTAAATCTTTCTGTTGTGGCATTTTTCTAGACAGGTCTAAATGCATGCATTTTAAGGAGTATGTTTCATATTTCAAAAATCAGTCAAGACACATATGCTATCATTACGCAATGTCTCATTTATAAAAGTAAACCACCTAATAATAAATAACAGAGAGATAGTTCAGAAGAAAATGACATATCTAACTACTGGGCAGTACATACATTGAAAGTGATGTTGCCAATACACTGGACCCATGCTATGCTAAATATTTGTTAGTTGTTATTGACTGACAGTGTTATATAAACCAGCTACTCAAACCTAGGCAAATGCTAAACTATATCCAGAATGAATACATTATTAAAGAACTCATTCTCCATTTATTTTGACAAAGTACCACTTTCTATTATTTTCAGTTTAGTAGCCATAGCTATATATTTTAAATTATTCTGAGGTGAAGTTACCTCTTGTATAGTATGAATTGCTACACACATTTGCTACATGCTGATTGATTGCTTAATTGGAATAGCATGATCACCACGAAATGGCATCAGAAAGTATCAAATATGTCCAACATAAACATAACAAAGTGGCATATAACTGTGCTAAATATGTAAAAATAGTATGCCACATAGTATATAGAAGCTCGTTTACAGTAATTATGAGAAGATATTATATTTTAATATTAGCTTTTTATCTCACAATTGCGAGATATCACACAATTGTGACTTTTTGAACTCGTAACTGTGAGATATCACACAATTACAAATGTTATATCTAGTAATTGAGAAATTGAAAGTTATTTTCAAAAGTTTATTAACAACTTTTAATAACTCACAGCTGAGACTCTCAACTGAAGGTTCATATTTCACAATTCTGACGTTTTGTCTTGTAATTACTTATTATAAAACGATTATGACTTAGTGCTTTTGTTTCCATTAAACTACAACAATACAAGCATATGCAGCAGTGTATTAACAAGGAATATAACCTACCGGGAAAAATTATTCTTTTCAGTGGGAACTGTCTAGGATAGCATGAACAGGTATCCTGAAAAGGATAGTGTGCCTGCAGTGTTGGTGTAGGGGGATACCCTCATAATCAGAAACACAAAGCCTCACAACTGCAAGATAAAAAAAAATCATAGTTGCATCATTTTAACTTACAGCTGCAAGCTAGAATTCCCAATTACGAAATATATCCATGTGACATTTTCTCATGCTGTAAATAAGCTACCATACCCAGTATTCCATCCATCCATCCATCCATTTTCCATACCACTTATCCTACACAGGCTCAGGGGAACACCCTGGAAGGACACATTCAAACACACATTCACACACAATTTTGGACAATTTGGAAATGCCAATCAGCCTACAATGCATATCTTTGAACTGGGGGAGGAAACAGAGTACCTGGAGGTGTGAGGCAAATGTAATGTAACCACTAAGCCACCATGCACCCCTACCTAGTATTATGTTTGCCATGTTGACTTTTGCCATTTTCCCTCCCCGGTGTCATGTGACTTATTAGTGTTACAAGGTCTCAGGTGTGAAAGGGGAGAAGGTGAGTTAAATTTGGTGTCATCGCTCTCACACTCACTCATACTGGTCACTGAAAGTTCAACATGGCTCCGCATGGCAACGAACTCTCTGAGGATCTGAAAAAAACTATTGTTGCTCTACGTAAAGATGGCCTAGGCTATAAGAAGATTGCCAAGACCCTGATACTGAGCTGCAGCATGGTGGCCAAGACCATACAGCGGTTTAACAGGACGGGTACCACACAGAACAGGGCTCGCCATGGTCGACCAAAGATGTTGAGTGCACATGCTCAGCATCATGTCCAGAGGTTGTCTTTGGGAAATAGACGTATTAGTGCTGCCAGCATTGCTGCAGAGGTTGAAGGGGTGGGGGGTCAGCATGTCAGTGCTCAGACCACATGCCACACACTGCATCAAACTGGTCTGCATGGTTGTTGTACCAGAAGGAAGCCTCTTCTAAAGATGATGTATAAGAAAGTCCACAAACAGTTTTCTGAAGACAAGCAGACTAAAGACATGGATTACTGGAACCATGTCCTGTGGTCTGATGATACCAATATAAACTATTTGGTTCAGATGGTGTCAAGCAAGTGTGGCGGCAACCAGGTGAGGAGTACAAAGACAAGTGTGTCTTGCCTGCAGTCAAGCATGGTGGTGGGAGTGACATTGTCTGGGGCTGCATGAGTGTTGCCGGCACTGGGGGAGCTACAGTTCATTGAGGGAACCATGAATGCCAACATGTACTGTGACATACTGAAGCAGAGCATGATCCCCTCCATTTGGAGACTGGGCTACAGGGCAGTATTCCAGCCTGATAACGACCACTGCCTTGCTAAAGAAGCTGAGGGTGAAGGTGATGGACTAGCCAAGCATGTTTCCAGACTTAAATCCTATTGAGCATCTGTGGAGCATCCTCAAATGGAAGGTGAAGAAGCACAAGGTCTCTAACATCCACCAGCTCCGTGATGGAGGAGTGGAGGAGTGGAAGAGGACTCCAGTGGCAACCTGTGAAGCTCTGGTGAACTCCATGCCCAAGAGGGTTAAGGCAGTGCTGGAAAATAATGGTGACCACAAAAAAATATTGACACTTTGGGCCCAATTTGGACATTTTCGTTTAGGGGTGTACTCACTTTTGTTGCCAGTGGTTTAGACATTAATGGCTGTGTGTTGTATTATGTTGAGGGGACAGTAAATTTACACTGTTACACAAGCTGTACACTCACTACTTTACATTGTAGCAAAGTGTCATTTCTTCAGTGTTGTCACATGAAAAGATATCATCAAATATTTACAAAAATGTAAGAGGTGTACTCACTTTTGTGAGATACTGTACATTCCTTAGAACCACCAAGATGAATGAAAGGATGTTTGCATTATTTCCATTTCAATTTCAATTCTACATCAAAGAAAACATATTTTTAAGGAAAATCAACCATGAGGCAGGTAGAAAATCTCAAACATTTTATTGATGACATAATAACCAGCAGCAATAATGGCCTACCTGTTTGACCAGCCTGGTGTGTGATTTTGTAGCTGGTAGCTTGTCAGACTTTTCAGCACAATCAGTCAATAGACTGCATAGCTAATCTTTTTAATGCAGACTTAACCATTAACAATGGAATAGTGGCTTGTTTGAGGAAATTCATAACAAACTAGATACTTTGTTGTTGTTCTATTTGTTATGACAACCTCATCATGTCTTGATCATCATGTCATGGGCATGTCTGCCTGTTGAGCTGGAATGTTGTGCCGTTGCCACAAGGTGTGCAAGAAGAACCAGTTCATTCTGACAGCCTTTCCTTGTTTGCTGTCAATCCTTTACTTTATGTGCCTGTCCCATTTTTCAAATAGAACCAATTATAAGTGTAAAACCGTTGATGTGTAATGAATGAATGATTGTTCGTACACAATTTATTTTATTCAGTATATTGTTATCTCTCTCTTTTTTTAGCCAATGACAAATGTGTATTTATATGTATCGAAAGACTATTCTTAGTATCCCTGTTTCTTTTCTCTGTCTCTCATTGTGTAGCTCAAAGTAAGAGTGTGAGTTGGCTCCTGGGATGTGACGGTGACGTACAAGTCATCATCATTGGAGAGATGGACGAGTTCAAGTCCTCCAAGATCCTCCGCTCGGGTCTTGGCGATAGAAAAGCTGCTAGTCTTCATAACAATTCCCAGTATGGAAACATTCCTTTTCCTTCTGTTTAACTGCAGTACAGTACACAGTCATACATTACACTTCAAGTCATAATTGTAATGTAATGTTTTAACCAGGTAAGTCATTTTGGCAATCAAATTTGAACTCTGGTGTTGTGTATAGCGATCATTTGGAGATCATTACATCACCAAACAGCTAGGATATTGCCGGCTCCACTGTTATAGTAACAAGTAACTGGTTTGTCACAAAATGTCATTTTGTGTGTACTATTGTATTCATTTTCTGGAGAATATCATAGGAACACTAGATGCAAGGTGCAATTACATCCTATATGGGAGGGATAGCAGGCTTTTTCTCCCTTGTTAATTACAGTGACAGTAGCCATTCAATGGAGATCATGTATGCAGAAGACAGTAGATAGCACTTTCCTCCAAGGGTTTTATACTGCAGCATAAAAAGAGCAACAGTTTGAAAAAGATGTTGTGGATGTCCCAGAGGAGGCACGTGTAAGCCTCATGGTATCACTCTGTCATGTGATAGGCAAGAGTTAGCTAGGAGCTGGCAAGACCAAATAGGGTAGAAAATGTTAAATATCTTCTTTTTGCATTCTTAATAGGAACATAACATTGTAAGTATATTTTTGTACTTTTGTTCTAATGTTTTTTCTGTTTTCCTGGAAGCCTAATGTCCAAATATACAGTATATGTATACATATAGTGTGCTGTTTATTGTATATTCTTATTTTTCGGTTAATATATTCTGTATGTCCTTTTCTTGCAGCAACCAGGAAGCAAGTTTGAAGAGTAACCTTGTAAGCCAAACATCCACAGAACCTGTTCTATCAGGCAGAGAGAATCTCCCACCCAAAACGTTGTCTGGAGTGCAGCTTAATTTAAGGGTGCGTGAAAGACAAACCTGTGCTCAGACACTTTATTAACAAAAGAACATTTATCAATTATTATCGAAAATAGACAATACACTATTTAAATAGATATTGAACAATCATAGACAAGTTGTATAATTTTAGCTCACATTTCCCATCATGTGCTACAATCCATCCATTTTCCACACCACTTATCCTACACCGGGTCACAGGGGAGTTTGGAGCCGATCCTAGGGATCTCGGGGAACACGGTGGTGGACACCCTGGATGGGGTGCTAATCCATCGTGTGGAACAATCACACATACATTCACACACTATGGACAATTTGGAAATGACAATCAGTTTACAAGGCATGTCTTTGGAATGGGGGAGGAAACTGGAATATGGAGGAAACCCCTGAAGCACAGGAAGAACATGCAAGCTCAGTGCACACAGGGTATAGGCGTTGAATCTTATAAATGAAGGGAAGAAGGCAGGTGCATATGTGTTTGGTGTTACTGCATCAATGTGTGTTTGTGTGCATTTTTTCTTTTTTGTGGATTTGTTTGTGTCTGTCTTTTGGCCTGGTGTGAGTGCGTGCTTGTGCTTGCATTTAGGTGCTACCGGATTATGTATTTGTGTGTTTGTGTGTGTGTGTGTGTGTGTAGTCTGTGTGTGTGTGTGTGTGTGTGTGTGTGTGTGTGTGCGTCTGTGTGTGTAGGTGACCTTCCTGTTGCTGTCATTAATCTGGGACAGAGCCATGGGGCAGAGAGAGGGACTTTCTCCACGGGGAGAGCCATCACTGCTCAACAGCCAAATAAATCACAACCTCTGTCTCTCTGTCTTTCCAGTCCATTCTCTCTCTTTCCCTCTCTTCCTGTTCCACTATTCCCTTCTTTACATTTAACAAAACCTTTCGCTCCTTGGTGCCTGAATCTTTCTTTCTCTCATGCCTCAGCTCTTCTCTTCTTTGGAGCTCGCTCACTGTCTTTTCAGCTCTGTGTCAGAGTATGTGCTTGTATGCGTGGTCTTGTTACGCATAGTCTGAGACAAATTCGGTTCTGTGCTGCTGGTTTCTGTTCCACCCCTAGAGAATGGCTGAGGGAGGTCAAAGCACTGCAATGCTATGATCTGTGCTTGAGGCTGGATGTGAGAGTGTGTGTCAAGAAATAAAAAGTGAGACAGAGAAAGAGGAGAGAGCAAGAGAGTGTGGTAAAATCTGCAGTCCAGGAGGGCGAGGGCGAATTCTCGTGCTCGTCCCCTTCTCTTTCACGCCATACTAATGCGAGGGGAAAGAAGAAGGCTCGCACATCATCGTGTGGTTGCCATGGCAACACCGTGTGCAGCCGGCGCTGAATAAGATGGACGTAGGCTAGGCGCTTTGGCCACTGCGTATTCCTTCAGACTCCTCACATCCTTTAAATACAAAAATCTGTGTAAACATGTCCATCAGCCTTTTCTCTAATGTATTAAATATAGTCACAGATGTTCCTGTACACTACTTTCCAGCTGTGCTTGATTTTGACTTTTTAATATGTATAATACCAGGTCATCTAATTAAGCAGGCTCAAAGTGATACTCTGTGTGATCCGAGGTCTTGTGTTTTGACAGGAGAACAGTGAAGAAGTGAGGACGCTGCCCCCTCCACAGGTATGTTTTGGTATTGCAGCTTCTATATATACAGTATATGCAATTTTTTTTTTTTTAAATTTTTTTTTTTTTTTTTTTTTTTTTTTTTTGCCAATGACGCCATTTTAAGGATCACAATTTCTGATCCTCCCTCGTTCCCCAGTAATTCCTATAGTGCCATTCAGTTGAAATTATATTCATATTATTTAAACCATTCAAGGTGCATTGCACATTGCCGTACACAAGTCCACAACCAATAGAATGGTAGATAACGGCATTACTAATCGATTACATAAGTGCTAGCAAATCTTTGGTTTGGCATGTGAACTTAGTCAGAATCACATATTGCATTTCACATAATATTGTCACGAGACTAAAGCCTATTTTGCACCAAATGCTGGCCATGTGCATCAGACCATAAAGCATTAATTTCCATGCTCAATAAATAAAATGTGGAAATTTCAGTAAATATTCTAACAATGCATTACCACTGTATATGCCTATATTTAACATGCAATGAGAGTTTCACTTTCCGCACTTTGGTAGTTGAGCTTACACAAACACTGGATTTTTAGAAATGCCAGAGTGTGTGCTGCTACCGTAGACTACTGACTGAAACGTGCTCACTTAGATTATGTTTAAAGCTAGAAACCACAACCCTGTCACCTGAAAAAATGCTTAATTTTATTGTAAATATCTGTTATGCTCACTGCTATTCTCCTGTGTACACGTTGATTACAATGAAAGCATGTTGGACATGGTGCTACTACATTCTTGTGTAAAATGGGCTTAAAAAAAATAATAATCCGACAGTTTTAATATCATTATAATAAATTCCATACATCAGGTACACGTGCATAGAACTACATTATAAATAGCGTTTAGTAAAAATCTCCTGTGACCCCATCCGCATCTCATGGACGTGGCCCCATGGTTGAAAACCTATGCTTCAGACTTTAAGTTTATTTTCACTGAAATCTTTCTGCTCTCTACTTTCTCCCTAGGTATCAGCATATGAACAAAAGCCTGCATCTCCTGTTGAGAGCGTAAGTACGATGGTTACATGGGTTATAACGTATTCCAAAGGAATATATAACAAATGACTACTTTACATTTCCAAACTAATTCTCTAATTCACCACAAACCACATGGGAAAAAATAATATTTATCAATATTTAATACTACTATTGCATATTAAGACTTTACCGCTAATACTGTTCAATAACTCATAATTAAATACGCAAGGACTAAACAGGCTTGAATGAGTAGTATTATGATTATACTACTATTAATATGATACAACTAATGAATATTTAGTAATTACTCTGTAGTTACTAATAATGTAATGGTTTGGTTGTTATTAATTATAACAAAGTATTAATTATGTAGAGGCGCACGGTGGCTTAGTGGTTAAAAATAAAGAAATAAAGAGGCGTCTACCATCCAGATGTTGCACTGGAACGTAATGTAGTTCAATAATATTCTCATTATGACCATGTTACGTTTTTAAAATCATAACATGGGGGCAATAAAACATAACCTACAATATTATAAGAGAAAATAAGGAAGAACTGTTGATATACATCTAACCAGTATTGGTACTATAAAATTCTAAGATGGGTTGCAATAATCCAAAATCTCTCGATCAGTACTGTGTATTAGACTGTGTAGCAGACTGATATTGTCCTGAAACAGGGATCATATTCGGATTCAATTTGACATATTTTATAATTATATATGCGGTTAATTCAGTACTATAAGAGCAGTACTACATTAATAGTGGAATCACAACTATAAACTACTAATTAGGATTAATTAGTAATAATTAGGATTAATTACTGGTTAGCATGTGTACCTCACACCTCCAGGGTCAGGGATTTGATTCCCACAGTGTGGTACATAGCCCCGTCCATCGTCGCTTTGATGCGGTGAAGTTGTCCTGTCCCCTTAGCAGAAAAACACCCCCAAAGCATAATGTTTCCACCTCCATGTTTGACGGTGGGGATGGTGTTCTTGGGGTCATAGGCAGCATTCCTGGGTGAAAGTGCTGTGGTCAGACGAGACCAAAATGGAGCTCTTTAGCATCAACTCAACTCGCCGTGTTTGGAGGAGGAGGAATGCTGCCTATGACCCCAAGAAGACCATCCCCACCGTCAAACATGGAGGTGGAAATATTAAGTTTTGGGGGTGTTTTTCTGCTAAGGGGACAGGACAACTTCATCGCATCAAAGGGACAATGGACGGGGCCATGTACCGTCAAATCTTGGGTGAGAACCTCCTTCCCTCAGTCAGGACATTGAAAATGAAAAGTAATTACTAAGTCATTACCAAGTACTAAGTCATGTTTTGCAGAGGGGTCAAATACTTATTTCCCTCATTAAAATGCAAATCAATTTATAACATTTTTTACATGCGTTTTTCTGGATTTTTTTGTTGTTATTCTGTCTCTCACTGTTCAAATAAACCTACCATTAAAATTATAGACTGATCATTTCTTTGTTAGAGGGCAAACGTACAAAATCAGCAGGGGATCAAATACTTTTTTCCCCCGCTGTACAGTGCATCTCATCCTCATGGACTGCACCAGATTTGTCAGTTCTTGCTGTGAGATGATACTCCACTCTTCCACCAAGGCATTTGCAAGTTCTTGATCATGTCTGGGGGGGACACAGGGTTTCATGTAATTATCCACTGCAAGGACGATCAGCTGTCCTTCCTGTCTCCCTGTAGAACTGTTTTAGGTGTCTTGCCTGTCTTAGGCATCTTACCTGTCTGGTCCGATTCCATAGAGGCCCCACCATGCAGCTTACAGAACTTAAATGATCTGCTGCTAATGTCTTGGTGCCAGATACCACAGCACACGTTCAGAGGTTTAGGTGGCACAAGTGGGACCTACACAATATTAGGCAGGTGGTTTTAATGTTATGGAAGATCAGTGTATATAATGCACACACACCTTATTTTATGAAATATTTGATGTAATTTGTGTAAGTCTGGGCTGTACTCAAAAAGATAAGTACAGCCACTGATTAATTACAGACTGTCTGCTCCCAAGTGCTGGTCTTACATCAATTCTCTTGGTGTTTCCTGTGTGGAAAGTCCCTGTACGTCATAGCAAACACTTTAAACACTGGCAATGCTCTCTCTCTCTCTCTCTCTCTCTCTCTCTCTCTCTCTCTCTCTCTCTCTCTCTCTGTCTCAGTCCGATTCTTTAGGTATGTATCTGTCTTTGTCTCTCTCTCAAGCTCTTTAGGTATTTTTTGCTCTGTCTATGTCTCTCTCAAGCTCTGTGGATATGTCTTTATCTCAGTCTTTCTCTCAAGCTCTGTGGATCTCTCTCTCTCTCTCTCTCTCTCTCTCTCTCTCTATCAGTCTTTCTGTCGAACTCTGTGGGTATGTTTGTATCTAGCTCTGTTTCAGGCTCTGTAGGGTGTGCTGCATGTCTGTGGTCTTTCCTGGCTCTTCCCTCTGATGCCTGTGAGGGCTGAGGAGGTCAAAACACCAGCTGTCCTCTGGCACTTCTGCTCAGATCTGTCCTCTCACACCTGTCTCTGTCCTTACTCCAGCACTGCGTCCTAAATTTCCCTTAAAAGTTTGTATGTGTGCATCAGAACAAGACTTTCCTCCATCCTGGGCTCCTGTCTTTCTAAAGGATCTTTGTGTAGGCATGTGCCAGTGTTATTTTAAAGAGGTTATGTGGAGGGTGTAAGTTGAAGTGTGTTGGGGGAGCAGGACAATAATAATCACATGGGTGCTTTGTGAGGAGGGAAAGAAAAAGCGAAAGAGCTGGGCCCTCGGGTTTCCTCAGAGCAGATGGTTGATAAAGTTGATGCGGGAATTAAAGTGTCAGAGACGGAGGACGTGTCAGTCGCAGATGGATGGAATTGTGCGGTCGTCTCCGGAGGCGAGGGCAGGGGCAGCGGCCTTTTTTACACACACACACACACACACACACACACACACACACACACACAGAGCTCCATCCTCACGTGGCTCTGAGCAGAGCTATTTCTTGTTCCCCATGGTGTCACTGAATATCTGTTTACGCCTAAGACCCAGTGAAGACCCACATGTTTCATGTTTGTTTTTTTTCTCTGTATTAGTTATGACTGATTTAACACTGCATTTAAACACTGCATGTTAAAAGTGAATAGGCAAAAGGGAGAATAGGAGAATAAGTAAAATAGAAGGGTGTAATAAACACTGTCTTATATTACACACTTTGCAGTATGTTCTTTAAAATGTTTCCCAAAGTGTCCTTTGGCTAGTTCATTGTTCTTTGCTTTCTAAATGGGTTCTACTTGGATCCCCTTAACTCCTTCCAATTCCCAATAGCTTGTTTGCCTCCAAAACTACCATTTTACAAATAAATTTGGTCATTTTCTTTTTGTAAAGGAGCACAACAGACCTACAGTATGTATTGCATCTGTTGCATATGTGCACATGCGACAGTTTCATTATGTTGAAAAAAGAACTAACAGTCAAGAAGCAGGGGCAACAATAAACACTTATACATACAATATATTTTTGTAGAAAGCTTTCCAGAATTCTACAGCAAATGGGACTTGTAACCTCAAAATCTGTATAAATGTTCTTTTCTGAGTTGGGACTACTTTTGTAGGGGAAAAATTTGTCATTCTTACCACTTAAGACTAATAAACACTGAAGTAGTTTAATTTCTGTTTGATTGCGCATCAATATGATAAAATCTGTGGGCTGAAATTACTGTTTACTGTACTGCAGCATTAGATAAAGTGTAACGTTAGATAAAGCTACATAACAGCTTTAGTAAGACTTCCTCTTGTGTCATTTTAAGACAAAGAATATTAAAGTACAATGGTGGTAGTTGTGAATGCAGTTACAGTATATTTAATTTATGTATTATTATGTTATGCCTGATCAACCTGCCCTTAAACTTCTATTGTTTATGGAAACTTGTCCAAATTCTAGTCAATAATAATTGCACATAGGCTACAGATGAGGTGGATAGAGATTAGTTTAATAAAACTATAAAGCCCTGTTATTTCCCACTATATGACACCAGTCTGTTTATTTTTCTTATGACCATTGGTGGTGCTGTTGCGCATGATTCCACAAAAATCCAAAATAATCTGCTTTAAAACATATATTAACAGCAAATAATCTGAAATGGATGCTGAAAATGAAACCTTTAATGCAATTTTAATGTCAGTTTATCTTTGACATGGAGGTTTAAACCAGATAGCATATTTACACCAGCCATCCTAGTTTTTTTTGCTCTGCTTCTTCATTTTGTACAGCAAAACTGACTGTAGGCTGTTCACCATCTTGTCAGGTTAAAGAGACAGAAGATGAAGTTGACACCAATGACCCTGTGGATGACACACTTTCTTTGTCCTCCATTTGCTACCGACCCCACCTGATGTCATCCAGCGTCCTGCACAGCCTCGCACCCCAGGACAAACAACAGAAGACCACACCACTGTCAATCACAAGCAGGCTAGTTGAAGATAGCGAGCCTCATATTAGCAGAGGTGAGGACCTATATGTACTGTGCAAACGGATCGATTTCAATTGAAAATACAGTAGCTGTTAGTTTACAGGAGTTTAGCACAATAGCTAGTGATATCAGACATCTGCATCTGTAATAAAGTAATAAAGTAATAAAGTAATAAAGTAATAAAGCTAGCCAGTGACCTAAATGAAGTACTACAAAGACATTATCCAGATAGCTAAGCTAGCTAACGTTGACATTACCTCTCCAGTAGCAGCAGGTCTTTTAACAGCTTTCTTCCCTTCTCTAGTAAGCTAGCAAACCTGAGGTAAACTACTATATTTAGTATAACATAACTGTAATAATATAAAGCAAGACTGTTGGGAAAAAAATGTTGCCATTACAGTTTTCTATTTGGTTTTCATTCTTTTGTAATGGTTCTTAATATTATTTTCTGTTTTAAGTGAGTTGACGTCATTAAGAAAGGGTTGCCTTTTGTTGAATTTCTATTTACAGTGGTGTGAAAAAGTGTTTGCCCCCTTCCTCATTTCCTGTTCCTTTGCATGTTTTTCACACTTAAGTGTTTCGGAACATCAAACCAATTTAAACAATAGTCAAGGACAACACAAGTAAACACAAAATGCAATTTGTAAATGAAGGTGTTTATTATTAAAGGTGAA
>JAFFST010049245.1:132336-148223 GCA_022414735.1 Noturus placidus | reverse complement strand
TATATATTTATTTATTTATTTAATTACATACTCCCTCTTGGTCTTATGAAGATTGACAGCTGTTGAATCATGTTTGAACTCACAATGTCCTAACTATAGTTTGAATACTTTAGTATTGCACCGCTCTGGATCCTGGTTCATTTATTTTTATTTTATTAACCAAAATCACGCTAGTTGTATCATGAAATAGATATGAGTCAACAATTTCTTCTTGAATTACAATGTGGCTTTAATTCAAGTGTAGTTGTAGACACAACTCAGCAACTGCATAAATATGCCAAGTGCTAACTCTACTAGACTTCTACAGTTCTTCAGCCCATTTGGAGTACACTGACTCACTTTCAGTGACTGCTTCCTCCTGGTCAGAGCCTATCCTGGGACTAGTGAGCTGTGAGGCAGGAATACGCCCAAGATGGGTCATCCAAATCAGTCAATTCAAGTTTCTTTGTATATTGCTTGTGTAATTCACAATTGATATGCTTTACATGTTCCATGTCTTTCTTATATTGTTTGACAGCTCACTATTAACTTCATAATCTCTATGCATAATGGTTTGAACCAATAGTTTGGCCAAAAATGAAACATAGATCCTTTTATTTTATTTTTTTCCACCAAAATGTATTGACTTATCCACGTCAAGATTGGTGTGCTGCTAATGTTGCATATTATGCAAACACATCCATCCATCCATGTTCCATACCACTTATCCTACACAGGGTCATGGGGCAGCCTGGAGGTTATCCCAGGGAACTCTGGAAGAAGGCAGGGGACACCCTGGATGTGCTGCCAAACCATCGCAGGGCACAATCACATACACATTATAGACAATTTGGAAATACTATTTAGCAAAATCAAAAAATTCATAGCAAATCTCTCTCGCAGAACTACATGTAATCATGCATCAAGAAAAAAAAATCGAAGAAGGTTTCTAAATGAATTCTTAATATGTGTGAATGCTGCAATAAGTTTTATTGAGGGAACTGAGTGCAGCTGTGTGAATCGAGCTTAGGCACCCCCAAACCACAATGGCGCTAAGCTAATGGCTCCTAGCATGCTTATTTATAGCATCTCCTCCATGACTAATGCTTTCAACATCCACCTTCGTCCTTGCCTGCGCTGCCTAATCCTTCTTCTGCCGTGTCTGTTTCTGCTTCTTGTTTGTTTCTGGTGCTGCCGCAGTGGCATCAGTGCCGGCTTTAGTTTTGGTCTGGGTTTGGGCCACTGCTGCTGGCTCCTGCGCACTCAGCCAGGCCCCCGCGGCCTGGGCCTTCTTCCAGCATGGGCGGCAGCAGAGCGGACAAAGAAGCTCAGTCTGTGTGTGTGTGTGTGTGTGTGAGAGAGAGAGAGAGAGAGAGAGAGAGAGAGAGAGAGAGAGAGGGCTTGGAGAGAGAACCTGGCGAGCCCAGCGCGATGGTCTTATCCTCGCGGCTCAAGCACACGCAACCAGCTGCTGCCCTCTTCCTGTGCTTTCATTAAAGCAGTCTCCGTCCTGCTCCACGGGGTATAACACACACATTACAACACCACAGTTATATCACACCTCTGCCTCACACTCCTGTATCAAAGTCTGCCTCATTCTCAATTCCTTTGTCTCCCAGTCTTTATGTATCTACACGACTGACTTTGTTGGCTCTGACTTTGCTCTCTTCTCTTGCATATTCTCTCTCTCTCTCTCTCTCTCTCTCTCTCTCTCTCTCTCTCTCTCTCTCTCTCTCTCTCTCTCTCTCTCCCAAAGCAGCCAGCTCCGGCACACATCCACTGCAGCATTCACGGTACCATGAAATATCGTTGTGTCCTGAGCCTGGTCTCTGATCAGCGCTGGCCTGCTTTTGCACCTTTGAATATTCAGGTGTGCTTCAGTTCAAGCATGTGATCCCATGTGCTTACCTCAGTATGTATGTCATCATGTGTTTGTATTCACGTGTGTTCATGTGAGTAGAGGTGCATGTGCCCGAATGTGGAGAGGCTGCGTCAAGAACGTCAATCCCAGAGCCAAGCCAGGCATTGCCAGGGGGAGCGCCTGCTATGTAGGGCGCCTGGCGAGCTGGACGCTAGTAGAATATCAACGCAGAGTGCACTCCACTCCTTCCCACAGCCCACCTGCCCAGAGAGAGAGAGAGAGAGAGAGAGAGAGAGAGAGAGAGAGAGAGAGAGAGAGAGAGAGAGAGAATGGGGAGGGCTGCAGGAAATTGCCAGGTAGTGTCCAGACCCATTTCCCTGCGTCGCACCCAATTAATCAGTATCACAATCCATGCTGGACTCTCCCTCGTCATTAACAGGAGGTGTGTGTTTTAAGGAATACTAAGAATCTCTACTACAAGTACGCTGTTTGAAAATCAGACAATCAGTACCAGAGGGCTTTATGGAACTAAACAGCGTTGTGGTATGTGACATTAATGTACCAATACAAATTTAATTATTTTCCAATAACAGCACATCCTATAGTGCTTTAATGTTTTTTTTTTTACCTGTACAGTAGCCATGTTTCCATACACATTTTTATGTGAATTTTGGGAAATCGCATCAAAGAAATTCTGGATGGAAACACCATATGCAAATCAAATTTCCAAAATGCACATAAAAATACTTGTGTGCTCAATTGAGGCAGATAATAATAAAAAAAAAAACATACGCATAAACTGTGATGTAAACTCATAAACCGAACAATTTCCTTGATGTGCATCAAAAAAAGTCAAGTGACCTTGCCTCAACACGTCATGTGACTGGATAATTGGCTGATCCTTTTTCTGTCAGTTGTACATCATCTCAAATGTTGTTTTTGTTATTCTAAAATGCCAAAGCCAAAGTCTGTCATGGAAATGATTTGGTATAATTACCAAATTATTTTGTTTCCAAATATCAGGCACCTGCCTCTGATTGCAAGATATAATGAGGCTTGTGATAGCGTTTCATCTGCTTAGTTTGTTAGCTTTACCTCTAATGGATTCAAAGAACCGACACTGGAGACTCCTTCCAAAAATCCTAAGTAAATGTTTCCTCACAGAAAATATCACCATGTAATCAATTACAGATCTTGGAATGTTTAAGAATATAAATTATGTGCTTTACATTGGAACTGAACTACTCTCAGAGCTGCTGATATAGAACATTACCAAACATATTATTGCATACTATGTGTATTCTAGTTTATGTTTTGTCCTATTAGTGTTGTACTAGTTCAGTGTTGTACTGCAGGGTGCCCCAATAGTCTCTATACATATAAATTAAGCTTATTAATTTATACATTTTGAAGGTATTTGATGGGAATGAGTAGCTGACTTCTCAAGTAGTTTTTATGTTCTCCACTTCATCCATTACAAATGACTACTTGAAACTTGCTTGTTCTTTGGCTTGACAGAAAATAGAATAAAACATGCATGTATAGTTTCCACTGGTCTTTTTCAAAACTTCAGCTGTTCAGTTTGGGTGAGCACCATATCCCCATTTTCCTGATCTTGGCTGCCAGAAGTGGAACTTGATGTGGGCTACTGCTGTTGTAACCCTTTCTCCTCAGGGATTGACATGTTGTGCATTTTGAGATGCATTTCTGCTTAACATGGTGGTAAAGAGTGGATATCTGATTTATCATACCATTCCTGTCAGCTCAGACTACTGTAGTTTGGCTATTTTCTTCTGAAAACACTTACTAACAATGCTTATTTTGACCGGAGGAACTTCTTGCTCAGTGGATGTTTTCTGTTATTCGCAGCATTGTGCATAAAAATCCAAGGAGATCAGCAGATCCTGTAATACTCAAACAAACTTCCAGCACCATCCACCATATCACACTAAGATCACATTTTTCCCCCATTCTAATGAAGCCCTTGATCTGTATCTGCTTGATTTAATGCATTACACGGCTGCCACATGATTGGCTGATTGGATAATTGAATGACTGAGTAGGAAAACAGGTGTTCCTATTAAGGTGGCTGGCAGTATATGTCATACCATGTGATGTGAGCAGATAAAGTGAATAGGAAAACATTTGGGATTTCAGTTCATATGAAAATGATTTTACATGGATCAATGGTTTAAAATATGTACAAAAAATCAGAACCTTTCAAATTTATGATGAAATGATTATATAGACCCCCCTTTTTATCCATTGTGGTTTATTGTAGTGTATCCATTGTAGTGTAGTGCTAATGGCTGTTAATGTTTATATTTAGCCTAAAAAGGAAACCATTAGGTATCTGTTGTAAAATTGATGCTTTCCAAATGCTACATTAAGTATTGAATAATCACATTTTTTTACTCTAAATATTCATAACTAGTTGTAGTACCCATTACATGGTCACATAGAGCAGAGTATATGATTTGAGTTTTAATAAAAAATGTTTATCTATTGCTTCTTCTGCCGTTTTTGAGTGGACTGCCAGTTGTCTGTGGCTGAGGGTGTGTGTGTGTGTGTGTGTGTGTGTGAATTGAGAACATCAGTATTCGGCAACACCTGTGAGGCTCACGTTTCCTCTTTTTTTCAACTTTGTGAGCGTGTGCACACCTGAACACACGCGCGCGCGCGCGCACGCACACACACACACACACACACACACACACACACACACACACACACACACACACTCTTTCTCACATGCCTGCTCTGTACCACCCCATTCAGGGCTGCAGCTGAGTCTAAAAATGTCTTGTTGAGATAACATTAGGCAGTCAGCAGTGAACTAACTGGCAGTGGTGTGTTGGATCCTTTTAGCCAATCAGGAGTGTCATGTACCGGCTGTGTTAACATGACGTGTAGTTTAAAGCGATATGTGTTATCATCTATGATTATGTTTTGTTCTATTACAGGGCCAGTCCCAATGTTGGGTATATTCACGCCTCTGTTTTGAGAGAGAGAGAGAGAGAGAGAGTGTGTGTGTGTGTGTGTGTGTGTGGCGTGCAGTGCTGCGTGGAGGACGTGCTCGGTGTGGGTAGAAAGACAGCTGCCCTGACAGATGCCAGGAGGCAGGACCCCACCAGGGAGCAGGGGGATGGAGCTGGCACTCCCTCACCCCAACGGAAACACCATGGGCTGCAGAGGAAGTGGCAATGGGGAGAAACTCAGTGTGTGTGTGTGTGTGTGTGTGTGTGTGTGTGTACCTGAATCTACATTAATCCAGGCCTTAGTTTGTCACGTTTTTATACCTGAAAACATAATAGTAAAGTTTGCAAATTGGCATTAATGAATAATAACAATCATGATGCACGAAGCATATACAAATAAGTCAAAGTTTTTCATTAAATGATTCTATTTGTAATGAATACATATTAAATGGTATTAAAAGAAATTCAGCCACTGCATAAAAGGTAATTATCATACAATTAAAACAAATGAAATGAAATTAATAATTAAATAATATGGAGCATACTTACTATAATTACACACTTTAGCACTTGGATGAAAAAAAATAATTAGTAAGCCTATATATTGTCATCTGTTTATGTGTAAGAAGTTCTGTTCAATAAAAGCCTATTCCTATCATTTGTTTTTAAATATTAGTTTGTGCTGTTATACAGTGTGACATTAACATTGGAAATTGGACTTTAGCCAAAAAAAGACCATGCGGATATTTTGCTGTTACAGAACATAACTAATATTTCATATACTGTACAAGAACACACAGTATATTTCTCCAGTCTCCAGAAAAATCATATTAAGTGATAGATAGATAGATAGATAGATAGATAGATAGATAGATAGATAGATAGATAGATAGATAGATAGATAGATAGATAGATAGATAGATTAATCCAAATGTTCACTATATTATGTGTATCTGTGGTGTGTGTATCTGCCCATTGCAGAGGGCTGGATCGTTTGGGGGGGGGGGGGGTGTTCAGCAATGACAGATGAGGGTGAGGTAGGGAAGGCTGCTGAGGAGCAGAAGGCTGATGGATGTGAAGGAAATGGAGGGATGAGGCCATATGAGGGGGTGGAGGAGTGGAGAGGACAGGAAGCTAGTGTACAGGTGAGAAACCTGCTCTACGCAACAGATGACCCACTTACACTCATGCACGCTTGCTTACTCTCTCTCTCTCTCTCTCTCTCTCTCACACACACACACACACACACACACACACACACACACACACACACACACACACACACACACACACACCTTACTCTCTTTTACATCTCTATGAGCTCCTAACTCAGTAATTTGCACAGAAGAATATACTATGGCCTTGATTTATAAGCTCCCAAACCATGAGGCTAATCTGCATGTGCAGACTTATAATTTCTTAATGGCCTTGTTGCAGGTGAATGGTGTGAATAGCGTCATGTGCAAAAAAGGGGGAGGTAACAATGTTCAATTTTTGCTCTTTTTTTGTTACTTGTGCTTATTGTTCTTGATAGCTGTGGTAAGTTCAGATGAAGATTCCCAGGAGAGTAAAACTGAAACACAATTATGTTATGTGTTATGTATAAAGCAGGTTAAAGTTTCAAATGTGAACGCAAAGAGTTCATAAAAACTGGAAACGTTTGAGTGTTCTGTTTTTACATGTTATGTAGGTTTAAATGCTGTTGGCTAGGGGGGACGGTGGCTTAGAGTTTGCATTTTCTCATCAGGGGTTTCCTCCAGGTACTCTAGTTTCCTCTCCCTGTCCAAACACATGCACTGTATTCTGATTGACACTTCCAAATTGTGCAAATTGTCTGTAGTGTGAATGTGAACGGGATCTTAGCCTGTCTTTAACTTTGAAATTGCTTATCATTTTGGATTTGTTTGCCCTTCTCCCATTAAAGAGAAACTCACTGCATCCATCTAGGCAACACATTACAGCTACCAAACCAGGAGAGCAAAGGCCAAACATTGGCTTACTCCAAGATTTGTGATACCAGAACAAACTACAGCATACCTGTAACAAAACATAACGTGCTTTGTACATTAAAGTGGTAGTTTGGCTCCCGAGTTGCGCACCAGAAAAGCATACTCCAGCAAATCATAAGTTTGAATCCCAGTGATGACACAACTGTCCATGGACAGGAATCCAAAAGCGCAAAATTGGCCATGCTTTCTAAATGGGAGGGATGGCATAGTCTCTAATAATGGCCGTCTGTGAGCTCATGTATGTCAAGAGGGCGGATGGTGCAAGTGTATTATGCTTCCCTGTGATGCTGCATGAGCAACAGCTCAAAAAGATGGCTGGCTTCAAGTGTCTTGGAGGAAGCACATGCTAGCCTTCACTCTCCCCAGTTGATAGCTATTGTATAATAGGGCAGAATTAGCTGGTGGGTGCGTGTTGGCCAAGACCAAATTAGGGAGAAAAGTGAATGTTTGACAATGTAATTCATATAATTTTCTCCGTATTCAAAATGTAGTCAATCAGTCAACCAAAATATGATTTTGTGTCTAAAGTAAATGTGTCCATCAGGACTGGAGCGGGTCTTTTTACTTTGTTTAGATCTGGAGCTTGCAGAAAACAAAAAAGGTCACATTCATTAACATGAGTGTGCATACAGTGCTCGTGCAGCACTGCATGACATATTTAACGTCTTCGTTGGTTCACCATCAGTAATGATTTTATTCTGGACCAGAGTCATAGTGGGTTAAACTAATAATTTGTTTAAATTTTGAGAAATAGGTACCAGCTAAGTACTTCAGAAACTATTGAGGCTCGGTGTAATCAATAATAACTGCAGTTGGGATGCAGTTGAGTCTCAGCGAAAGTAGGAGGGATCGGTCAGAATTCCTTTGGAAGAAGGTGGGCATGGGATTAAAAAAGTCACACACACACACATACAGCTCTAGTCTGAAGTTTGCTGTTTTAGTTTTGCATCTGGCTAACAAGTAGGAGAAGCATGTATCCACAAACAGCATGTCTACATCATCGCACACTCACCTCAAAAGTCTTTGGCTAAATAATACTGTTTGTACATAAACGTTTGTGTCAAAACACTTCACATCAGGGTCATATTTAAAGTAGGTACTGTAAGGATAGAAACTGGATATTGGAATCATATTGTCATATGACTGATTTCTAATGTAACATGCAACTTTGAAACTTTGAGTGTTTGGTTATAAACTTAAGTACATTAGCTTTTTAGCTTAATAACAGAACTAAAGGAAGCCAATTCCAGAGACCAAACATGTCTTGGCTGCTTGACTACATTTGCAAGAATGGGAAAAGTGGAGACGTACAATTTTTGTCCATTAATGCGACGTAACAAAGTGTTAAGGATGTTTTATATTTTGTACCACACTTAAGTTAAGTATGTTAGACAGAGACAGAGCTCTATAATATGTTTAGCAAAGCATACTGGTGTATGTGTGTGCGTGCGTGTGTGTAGGTCTTGTTTGCATGCAGTGTGCAGGCAGCTGATTTTGCTGCAGGGCCTGCGCAGAAAGTGTTGCCATGGTGAGTGAAGACAGACAGACAGGGCCAGTGTCCTCCATGACACGCACTTTCTTTCCAATCAGTGATTAGGAGGGGAATCTGTGTCCCTGCATGTGTGTGTGTGTGTGTGTGTGTGTGTGTGTGTGTGTGTGTGTGTGTGTGCTGGACAGGGGAGAGTTTCACACCTGTGAGGAACAAATAGCTCGAGGAATCTTCACATCGCCAGAATCCCTCAGGTAATGGCTGGAACCGTGCTGTTGCACCAGCAGAACAACTCCTATCCAATCTCACGCGCACACGCGCACACACACACACACACACACACACACACACACACATCAGGACGCAGTGATCCTAAAGCACGTGTCTCTGTCCTGTTTTTCAGCTCAGTGGCTTCTGATCAATCTTCCTCAGTGGGTTTGAAGTGATGACCTGATCGCTGCAATCTCTGGACTTCCTGTTCTAAAGCCAGGTCCTTCCCTCCATGTGTCCCCTATTTAGGTGCCTGCTATCTGCCTGAGTAAAAATAGTCCACTCAAAGGGCATGCAGACAGCACTCAGTCATGGCTGGAGGCTATGTACACACTGAATGCTTACAGCAGTGGTCATCTGCAAGCATACACACACACGCACACACTCACACACATGCACACCTATACAGATCTATACACACACACATACAGCAGTGCATGGGGATTTTTGTCCATAGAGACCATGCCCATGGAGACTGTGGCCATGGAGACTACATTCAAGACTGGGTCCAAGTAAAGTGAGGCCAAGGAGGTCAATGACTGCTAGAAACTCTTTGAGACTGTTTCACATGTGTGTGTCTGTCTAGATGCTCCTTCTTAAAAGAAACAATTACTATTTTTATTTTTTTGTTTTTTTGTAATGTTTAGTAAGGGTGCTTTATTCTTTCCATGTGGGTTGATTCCACAATGTAAAGCATCCTCACAGGTGGCCTGACTGAAGCTACATGAATATGATGGTTTTCTAATGAGAATCAAGTGTACCACAGGAGAGCGGTGGTCTCTAACGATGAAGCTTGTATGTATTAAATGGTGACTAACAGGACATAATGGACTTCTAATCAATTTATGTCACATTCACATCTGTAAAGAACCTGCATGTGACATTATCTGCAAGAAAACTAGAAAGGAAATATTCCACTGAAGTAACCTTTAAACATGCTGAATTCATTAAGAAAGAAAACAGTTTAGTTTTATGCTGTTTTAGAAAAATAATAAACAACAGGCTGTTGTGATGCACACTATTACTGCATTAGTGTTTAACACCATATCAATTTGCAAATTAGTATGTTTTTATACTAACTTTTATGTAGAACATTTTACTTTTTTTTATCAGTTTATATTTACATTTAATGTTGTGGAAACGCCCACTAAAACAAGCTGTCATGTCGACACCGGAGTCTGCGTAAAGCTACACTTCCCAGAGAAAGTACATATTTTTGAGTGTGTAGTAAAAGAGTATACAAGTACTGAAGTACTGGGACATACTTACACGTCATATAATGGAAGAAAATGCCGCTGCGTAGTTACACACACTGACTATGTTTACATGGACAGCAATAATCTAATTATTAACCATATTCTGAATAAGACAATATTGTGAGGTGTTTACATGAGTTGCTTTTAGGATATTCCTTTCATGTTCCTGTGTTACATGTTATAGAACATAAAGCGATTAACAGCACACGTCATTACGTCCCCATGCCACACCAGCCGATGTTCCCTTAGGAATTTCACGTATCAACATACAGTTCATCTTCATTATGGTACTGTTTACAGTTTTGGGTGTTTCATTTAATATTTTACAAAAGTTTCAATTGCAGTTAATTATTTGTCATGCTATATGTAAACACAAATGGAATTAAGACATGTGGAGTATTCCTATTTTAGTTGCATTATCGATGTGCGTAATAGTGTAATAGTTTACAGACATGTAAACACCTTAATCACACTATTAACATTGTGTAGGAGTTTTTTTACTGCATTTTGCGACAGGACATGTACACACACAGCAGTGCTTAACCATTTAATGGCAAACGAGAGAGCATTATTGTGTACCAAACCGCATACTTAGCTGCTGTATAGTAAGATTAATACATGTATCTCGGCTACTATACAGTAGGTAAATACGCGGTTTTGGACACAGCCTATGGCTTCAAGCGGTCATCTATTTGCACTTCGAGTATGACTTTAGTCGGATTAAGGTCATCAATAATCGCTGTTTACATGCTAGTTTCTTAATCAGAGTATTATTTTCATTGTCTTCGGGTTAATATTGGATTATTGTTATCCATGTAAATGTACTGACTGTCACCATAAACAGACTCCTCACTGCATTTCAGCTTTTCTTCATTCATTATTCCTTATATAATTTATACTATATCATTAAATTTACCATTCCTTTGATTAATTTTTCCACATTTTATTTACACCTCTCTAAAATGTGTCAAAAAGCAAACTGTCATAAAACTATACCTCCCTCGCACAAGTAGTTGTGGGCAGTATTAGCTGAAAAAGTGTGCACAGATCTACACCATCCCGGTACTTTTGGGATACTCATTTCAACATACTAGCATTTGAGACACACTCATTCTAATCTCAGATACTATTAAGGATGGATAGTAGGTGATTGGGATGCAAAATCAGCCTCTTTTACAGTCTTTCACCTTGACCAGATTACCGAATACACACGCATGGACTCAATCACAAACTCCGCCACAATCACAGTATAAAGATCTGAAAACATAATTACAGTTTTACCTCTGACTCTTCCAAAGCACTTCCAAAGACATTTGAGACTCCTTCCACAAATGGAAAATAAACATCTCTTCACAGAAAACTTCATCAAATCAACATTACAGATATTTTTTTATTACAAGGCTTAGACCACCATACAAGGTCCTGTGAATTAGCTGATATGTAGTAGAATGAGCTTGTTAATATATAATTGAGGTCAAATGTTTACATATCCATTGTAGTATAATAATTAAAAAAGAGAGAGAAATATCAAATTTGCATTTTGTTTTTATTTAGTACAGCCATAAATAAGCTATTTCACATAACAGATGTTTAAATATAGTACAAAAGACGCAATAATAATTGAATTTACAAAAATGAACCAATGATTCTTAATACCGCATGTCATTACCTGAATGATCCACGACTGGTTTTGTGTTTTGTGATGGTTGTTCATGAGTCCTTTGTTTGTCCTGAGCAGTTAAACTTCCCACTGTTCTTCAGAAAAATCCTCCAGCTCCTACACATTCTTTGCTTTTCCAGCATCTTCTGCATATTTGACCCCTTTCCAACAGCGGTTAGATGATGTTGAGACCCATCTTTTCCCACTGAGGACAACTGAGTGACAACTGTTACAAAAGGTGCAAACATATGCTCACTAATGCTCAAGAAGCCAACACGATACATTAAGAGCTAGGGGGTGTAAACTTTTAAATAGTATGATTGGTGTAAATTTTTGTTATAGCAATTATCATTATAACAATAACTGTAAACCTGTGATTTGAATTTCAGCCAGTACTATTTTCCAAGTTGCTGTTATGGAAAATGACCTTGTAAGAATGACCAATCAGAATGGAGAATATGTTCATGCTAGGGTATGAGTCCTGTTAAATAGATCCAGTCTCACAGATTAATCTCTACAGCTCTATGACGTGGAAACCAGGGTCTTTTTGTAGCATGACATTTGTTTGATTAACTACCTGGTTAAATTGGTTAATGTTAGTAATGAATAAAAAGTAGTTTTGATTGTTGTGGTATTGATATGACAGGATTGTTTTTGGTTTGACAGGTTTATGATTTGACAGGTTTGGCTTCAGGTCAATAAATCTAAGACTGACAATTCTACTTGTCATAAAATGCCACATGTGTCTACCTGTGACAAATGTGCTTTAGTAAGCAGTGAACTATCAGGATAGCTTTTAGCTTTTATGGATTTCCAAATGGCATGTTCATGTATGTATAGTCACAAATTCTGGTATATTTAATGAGCATAAAGGAGGAGAAATGTTCCCAGCAATTTGTTAATAGCAATTTGTTAATTTGTTAATTTCTTGTATTTAAAAGCAATTGAATTTTGGATTAATTATTTTTTGGCTAGGTTTAAATATGGCACGCCCAACAAGACTTTAAAGGAAAAAGCCACCTCGAATGGCTTGTGTATTAATCTTTATCATTAACATGTGATTTTCAATTGTGTCCAAGTTTTATTTTATTTTTTTAATGAATTTTTTAGTTAATTTTAGTTATAGTGCTGTTTCTTATCTGTACACTCAGCTCTAACACATAAAGTTCCAAAGCTTCAAATGTCATGCTAATACCACCCCAACACAATTTGCAGTCTCCACTACTTCTACGTTGGATTTCTCATTAATGTGACATTGAACAGGAACATGCTGTGGGAACACGGTACGTACCTGAGAAATCTCTTGTTTTTCTGTTTTTAGGATCACAGAAACCTGACCATTATCATTTATGTTTCAGATCAATTTTTTTTTTCCTGTTAAACACTAGTGTAATTGTGCAAGAAATAACATTATCTCCCTGTGTTGTCATATCACCACACAAACTCTTTGGAAACATCTCACTGGGGAAACGAAAATACAGCACCAACCAACAGATTAGATTACAATATTTTAATATAAACATATTTATTGATTGTCAATGTGGAGTTTCCTTCAAGATACAAGAATTTAGTCTATGACATCATGAATATGTTGTGTATATGTACCTGTGTGAAGAGCAAGAGGACTATCAAAAGCTGTAAAATCCTTATATTAAAATATTTTATGGAAACCAATAGACCAATTTCCATTAGGAAGTGAAATAATATTTCTTGCATAATATCATAGAAACAGCACCGTCTTTCGGATGAAAAGTTAAACTGAGATCCTGACTCTTTGTGTTCATTAAAAATCTAAGGATTTATCATCTACATTTACATTTACATTTATTCACTTAGCAGACGCTTTTATCCAAAGCGACTTACAAATGAGAGATACAAGCAAAGTGATATCAAGCAGGGAACAATACAAGTAGTGCTACTATACAAGATCTATTAATTGAGTACTAGAAGAAGCAACGTGCGCAGAGTAGAGGTGTAAGTGCAATTTTTTTTTTTTTTTTATGAGATGGTTAGGTGTTGATGGAAGAGGTGGGTCTTTAGCTGTTTCTTGAAGATGGTGAGTGAGTCTGCAGTCCTGATCATCCACCTGGATCTATCATCTATCACTTATCTATCATGACCCCCTAATAATTTCCATCCCTGATTTGTCTACATCACTCTCCTCTCCTCTCCACCAATAGCTGGTGTGTGGTGGGAATTCTGGTGCATTATGGCTGACGCCCCATCATCCAGGTGGATGATACACACTGGTGGTGGTTGAGGAGATTTCCTCCCATACAATGTAAAGCGCGTTGAGTGTCTAGAAAAGCGTTTATAAATTTAAATAATTATAAATGATCATTATATCATTTTTGTGCACAAACAAACACCATTGAGCATCGCAATCAGCACGTATTGCTAATGATATATCTCAGTGCCTTACCCAAACTGCCGCAGTGATTTTTGTCCACTGAAGTGTACTAAAGGATCCAGCAAGTGCTGATTTGCAGTCAGTGTGGCCATCTCTCTCTCTCTCTCTCTCTTAAGTTTTCTCTCCAGAGATTCAACACCTGAACCTCTTGACTGTCACCAAGTTTCTTCCTCTTTCTGTCTCTCACCATGCCTCTGGGAATGGACTCTCTCTCTCTCTCTCTCTCTCTCTCTCTCTCTCTCTCTCTCTCTCGGGCCTGGTGCACTAGTGGCCTGACACTGTTGTCACCCAAGACCCCCACCCTTTTCCTGATATGCTCCAATTCATTTTACGAGCACCTCACTGAGAGGGAAAAAAGCAGTAAGGAAAAGTCAAAAAAAGAGTGTATTTGTGTGTGTGTGTGTGTGTGTGTGTGTGTGTGTGTGTGTGTGTGTCAGTGAGTGACTACGCATACATGCGTATGAGAGAGGCGGAAAGACAGATAGAGAGCCAGAGAGACACAGAGGAAAAGAGAGCCAGAGAGATCGGTTGAAGTGTTTGAGAAGGAGGGACATTGGCAGAAATTGGTGAAGGGGAATGGAGAGAGAGAGAGAGAGAGAGAGAGAGAGAGAGAGAAAGAGAGAGAGAAAGAGATGAGAGTAAAGGAGAGGGCATGGGAGAGTTTGTGCGTTTACTCTGAGTTTGTTAATAATTAATGTGTCACAGGCTTGAAGGGGGGTTGCATCTCGCCTCATCTTTCTCTCGCACTCACATTCTCTCTCTTTTTCCGTGTGCTCAGACACATGGCTGTGACTCCCAGGTGTGCTCTAGTGAGAGTGGAAACATCTGAGCTGATATAGGAGCAAGGGATGGACAACACACGCTTTCTCATACAAAATGGCCTCCCCAAAACAGCTGAGAAGCAGATGCCAGACAAAACACTCTTACACTGCCCTTGAAATTAAAAGTGTTGTATCAGAGATTGTTTCTGTGGTGTTTGTATTCGTCCCTCAGTGTTATGAACACCAGAATGATAGTACAGTATATCTAGGGAAAAATAGTTTTGGAGATATACTCGTTTTGTATAGTTATAGTTAGTATGGAATACTGGAATGTGAAACTTTTTTTTGAGTTTGTAATAGTCCTGCACTATTGTAATAGTCATGTGATCATCTAATTCAATAGTCTCTCTAAAATGTATACTGTACTGTATATCCCATCCCAAGGGCATGTCTTGCAACAGATACAGTAGAGCTTTTGATGTAAGTTGTCGGGGTCCATCTTTCTGCACAATGAAAGTGAGTGGAGTTTATTCATTTCAAAGTAGTTGGAAAAAAGTGCATGCTCGCTGATATGAAATAGAGGAGTGTTGTACCAACTTGGGGTGTTTAATACCAAAATATATTGCTACCTCAGATCAACCAAGAAGACAATTCTGTTTTTAAACAACATTGGTGGTTCTCCATTTGTAAGAGCAAGTAATATAATAATAAGGGTTGGGGGTTGGGGAGTGCACAGAGTTTGCATTTTCTCCCCATGCTTCGGGGTTACCTCCGGGTACTCAGGATTCCTCCCCCAGTCCAAAGACATGCACTGTAGGCGGATTGGCATTTCCCAGTAGTGTGTGATTGTGCCATGCGATGGATTGGATCCCTGTCCGGGGTGTCCCCCGCCTTGTGCCTCAAGTTTCTCATGACCCTGTTTAGGATCAGCAGTATGGAAAATGGATGAATGGAATATAATATTAGTAGAATTTTATCAAAAAGTGTCATATTTAGACACATCCTGTGACAGCCTACTAGCTCTCATTCACTGTCAGCGCCAGTGACAGTACACCTCGTCTCAAACAATATACTATATTATGTATATACTATGTATATATAGATATATGTATATATACAGTGGTGTGAAAAAGTGTTTGCCCCCTTCCTCATTTCCTGTTCCTTTGCATGTTTGTCACACTTAAGTGTTTCGGAACATCAAACCAATTTAAACA
>JAFFST010049245.1:116812-129419 GCA_022414735.1 Noturus placidus | reverse complement strand
GTGAGTACACCCCTCACATTAGTGTAAATATTTGATTATATCTTTTCATGTGACAACACTGAAGAAATGACACTTTGCTACAATGTAAAGTAGTGAGTGTACAGCTTGTGATCATTCTTGAATTCAGTAGACTAGAGTTGAACAATCTCAATTTTCCTCTTTTGCACCATTGTATTTCATTTTGTTTGAGTGGTGTAGCAGGCTGGACATCTTCAACAGACCAGTGTCAATCAAGTGTGCTAATTAGAGTATTAGGTCATGACCACCTAGACAGTTCTCGTACCAGCCTGGTCAGAAAATTTAGCTGTGTTGTCATATTTCCATCTATTTCATTTTATTCAAACTTTGCTGGATTTTAAATCCAACATTTATGTTTTTTTTTTTAAATGGAAAGCTTTTTGTCATAATTTATTCTCCTCACATTCAGAAAGCTTCAATCTGCTTAGAGGCAAAACTCTATGATGTGGACTTCCAACATGCATCCAATAAGGAAAAAAAATTACCTGTTATTCAGGTTAATTTTGAATTCCAAATGCTTCTCCTATTAGAATTAATGGGCTACATTCATAAACCATCTTAAAGCTAAAATTTGCTTGAAAAATGAAAAAACTCAAACTAAAAAAAAAAAAGAATATAGTCGATACTAAAACTGAGCATCAGTCCTAATAGCAAGACACATTTTTTTTTCACAAACTACAAGCAGGTCTTAAACATAACAATATAAGAGCTAGTCCAGTAGAGTCCTAAGTTAATAACTTGTATTCAAGTTTATGCATTCATATCAGAGTATTTCTATTATTGTGGAGTTGGACGTGGAGTCACCTCACTTATTAAGTAGGTCTAATGCAATACCACTGGATATCAAAGTTTACACCACTCTCCACTATCAGACCACATTAACATTGCAATTATGCTATGAAGATGAACTGCAAATATCATCTGTGATCATCTGTTGAACAATGAATGCCCTCTCTGTAGTGCTATTAATAATTCAACCATTGATAATAATAATGGCATTCTTCATAAATGAATATGGACAGTTGATTGAACAATATGGAGTAAATCATGTTAATACTGTATAAAGAAGCTTTATATGCAAATGAGATATTCAAAACTGTTTTCAACTTTAAAACAAATATTTCAAAAAAGCTCTTGTGTTTTTCTTCTGTTTGTGTTTCATCATTTCTGATTTATTTTGGGGATAAAATTAATGAACACAAATAAATGACCGGGATGTATCACCAACTTTAATTGTTATGTAGTCCTATTTACAGTGCTGTATCATCTTTACATGCTCACACACACACGCAATCACACACACACACACACACACACACTCATAAGTTCAGTACATTATACTCTAATATGCATTTTCAATCACTGGCCAAATTCTTTTCGAGCACCACCGTGCCATCCTGTGTTTATGTTATCCTGATCATGTGCTGTTACTCATAAGTAGCAGAATGGCTGAAGGAATCTGCAAATCATGAGCTGGTTATGGCTTTGCTTTTAAAAGTTCACTGCAAAACTCTGGCCCAATTACCTGTTCTGCCACAGCAGCCCTGTCAGAGACTGTACATACAGTTCACTATAATTGGAGCAGGAGGGGAGAAA
The DNA here is from genome assembly GCA_022414735.1 of Noturus placidus. Classification (NCBI taxonomy): domain Eukaryota; kingdom Metazoa; phylum Chordata; class Actinopteri; order Siluriformes; family Ictaluridae; genus Noturus; species Noturus placidus. The sequence continues at coordinate 127,805 of JAFFST010049245.1, read as the reverse complement.
GTGTAAATGCAAAACCAATAAGAGATTGTTGTTCACAAACTAACTTCATCACAGCATACAGACCCGGACATACAGACACAGATATATATATATATATATGCGTGTAGGAAAAAGATTAGTATGTACGTTTTCTGAGAAGTACTGGATGGAATTGGGCAGATCATCATCCTGTCTGGGGTGTCCAATTCCGAATAATTGTTTGCATTGTCCTTCACCCCAGTGTGGCGACACCTGATGTGCGTGTATACCCCTGTGTGTGTGTGTGTGTGTGTGTGTGTGTGTGTGTGTGTTTGTGTAGGTGGACAGAAGGCCATGGCGTGACCTGCCACAGCCTCTGAGGAAGCAGCCTGACATAATGAGGCCGGTAAACAAGTGGCCATCACCTCGACCGTGTGGTGTGCATGCACGCACACACACACACACACACACACACACACACATACACAGTTCCTCACCACCCTTATCCATTCTCTCACTAGGAGAGATGTGCAAGACAAGCCATGCAGGTTTGCAATTTAAAACCGTTAAGAGCAACGACACGCACAGCTGCCGATTTAGGGAGGTGCTGCCCTTCCCCTCCCCTTTTCCAGGTGTTACACTGGTGAATGATGTGCGTGTATGAGTATGTGAGATATATCTTGAGATCTGTGAGTGGTTGCTTTGTCTTTTTGTCTCTAAAGGAATGCTGTCATGTGCAGAGAGAGACAGAGAGAGCGAGAGAGGAAACAAGAGCGCCCAGCTTGAGGTCACTTCCCATGGCTTCTCTGTCAAACACACAACACCCCATTGCGTACTAATGTGTGGATATACATATATATATATATATATATACAAAGCAAATCGCTCGCCTACAACATCTGCTGTGATTCCAAAAAGCAAAAGGGAGTGGCTCTTTCAGTCATTGATAGGTCAAATACAGGTCAAATCCATAGATAGAAATTTTTACATTAAAGGTGTGGTCAGTGTCTTCCAGTCAAAACAAATTGAATGTTTTGCCAACCAACCACCTTTTGCTTTGATTTCTAGAAACCAAGAGGGAATGGCTCTGCTTGTTAATAGTAGGTTAACTGCAGACTAAATATGCAGTAGAAATTTTGACATTAAAGGTGCAGTCAGTGATTTTAAGTCAGAACAATTTTTTTTTTTTTGCTCCCTGTATATTGATATACAGTATTTGATGAAATTGAGTACACTCCTCACATGTTTGTAAATATTTGATGATATCTTTTCTGATTCTCTGGTCAGAAATCTTACAAAGAGCTCCGGTGCATGGCCGGTTGATGATGGAGTGATGCTGCTTTCACTGTCAGATAATGGCCCCAATGGAGGTTACTGGAGGATTCCGAAGTTTTGAAATACATCTGTATCTGATTCCATCAATATGATTTGCAATAGTAAGGTTGCGAAGGTCTTGGGAGAGCTCTTTGCTTTTAACCTTCATGAGATGTTTCTCGTGTGACACCTTGGTAACGAAAAGCCTTTTTATAGACCATCAATTTACTGACCCAGCTGATATTAATTTGCACAGATAGGAGGTATAATTTCTTATGGATTTCAGCTGGTTCCTTGCCTTACCTTGCCTTGGAGAACTGCTTTTTCTTAGTGTGTTCAATACTTTTTTCCTGTGTCATGACTTTATTTATGGACTTCAATTTTGTGAATGTCTGGATATCTTGAGTTAATACTGATGTCTGGTAAAAAAAAAATTCATATGAATAAACTCATTGGAAATATATTTACTAAAAAGAAAATGATGACACGTTCAATATTTTTTTCCTCCAAAGGTTGAGATTAGAGAGAGGATTTCACAGAGACTAATAGACATCATAAACTAATTTACATTTCAACTTTTTATATCACTCAGCTTGTCTGTGTTCACTATTTATAATTACAATTCTACAGTCATGGCCAAAGGTTTGTGATCACTATACTATATATTATATATGTTTCTCCAGTTTCTTCCCCCAGTCCAAAGACATGCATTGCAGTCTGATTGGCATTTCCAAATTGTCAGTAGTGTGTGAATGTGTGTCTGGGCAGTGGTAGCTCAGTAGTTAAGATGTTGGGCTATTGATCGGATGGCCATGAGTTCTAACCCTAGCACTGCCAATCTGCCACTACTGGCCCTTGAGCAAGGCCCTTAACCCTCAACTGCTCAGATGTATAAACAAAATAAATATAAGTCACTCTGGATAAGGTTGTCTGCTAAATGCCATAAAATGTAAATGTGTCCTGCGATGGGTTGGCACCCTGTAAAGGGTATCCCCAAGTTCCCTTGGATAGGCTCCAGGCTCCGCCGCGACGCTGTGTAGAAACAGAGGTATAGAAAATGGATGGATGGATGGATGGATGAAACCGTTACTACACTCACTATGGGCTGTCAGTCGGTCTGTGCGTTGGCATGGCAACAGTGCAAAGCTCTATCCAGCTGTGGCTTCTTTGGGAACTACTTTTGTTGGAAATAAACAAAGTATTTTTGGGCATAGATATTATGCTCTAGTTTCTTGTTAGTATTATTATCTTGTTTATAGAAATGTTGTATAAAAGCAATGTCACACTCACAATCAGTAACAGTAAAGTAACTGATATTTAGACCAATAGCTGTCTCGCGATAGTGCTTAATTAAAATGCACAGATTAATTTAATTCACTTGAAGGTGAAAGAAAATTCTACAGTACTCCTAAATGATAATAAAAGTTTTTTTTTTTCATGTACATGGAATTATCTGAGTACAAGTATTCATTTTCAATCATGCTCAAGTAAAATATTCTAAACATAATTATTAGTGTATTTAGGGAAATAAGTTCAATGTAATTATGAAATGTCCCAATTGAATTTTCCGGAAAAGGGTAGAATGGTTGCAACCTTGAGCCTACAGTTCAATTCCTTAAGGAGTATTTATTTGGATGCATAATCATTCTCAGAAATATTGCTCTCTGATATTGTGCTACATGTAATCAAAACACTCAAACTAACACTTCACCTGTGTGCCTTGGTACTGTTTTGTCCATAGTGATTTGTCTACAGGCAAAGATTGTAAACTTTGTATCTGTGCCACAGAGGTGAATAGATGAAGATTCATAAGAGAGAGAAAGGGGGGGGGGGCAGAGAGGTACTCTGACCCTGCTGATCTGTGTCTGAACCTTCAGAATGTCCTGCAGCACTGTCAGTCTTCCTAGAGTTACGTAGAAGACTACATGCTGATAAGTATACTATGAGTTGTATTGTTATTTATTATTCAGCTTAGGTTCATATAGATCTTACACATTTCCAGTGAGCATTACAGACTTGAGCACAAAATATAGCTAAATGTTAGCTAAAATAATTTATTTTGCATTATTTTCAGAATTTTTCCTCACTACTATTTGAGCAAATTATAAGCACGGACAAAAAAATTAGACTGGTCCTTTTTCATTCATTGAGATTGAGTAATTACTTTATCCTGATCAGAGTCATTGTGGATCTTGAATCCCTTCCTGGGAACACTGGACACAAGACAGGGATACTGTTGAGGTCATAACTTTACACACGCCTTGCAGATTCTGCAAAATGTTAATAATAATAAAAATAATAATAATAAGTGTTCTATTTAGTTCGTTTTTAGTTATTTATTGTTTGTCCTGAGCAGTTACACTCCCCACTGTTCTTCAGAGAAATCCTCTAGGTGTATATTTGACCCCTTTCCAACAGCAACTATATGAGTTTGAGATCCATCTTTTTACATTGAGTACAAAAAAGGAACTCATTCACAACTTTTACAAAACATAAAAACAGTCGTTGATCATCCAGGTAACAACACACGGCATTAAGAATCAACTGTAAACTTTTGAACTGATCCGAAGGTCATGAGTTCAAACTCCAGCACCGCCAAACTGCCACTGTTGGGCCCTTGAGAAAGGCCTTTAACCTTCAGCTGCTCAGATGTATAAATGAGATAAATGTAAGTCGTTCTGGATAAGGGTGTCTGCCAAATGCAATGAATGTAAATGTGTAAATTCAGTTATTAGTGTGTCTTCTGGACTATATCTAAACATTTGTTATGTGAAATAGCTTATTCAGGGCAGTACTGAATAAAAAATAAATTGCCATTTTTATGATCCCTTTTATTTATTTATTTATTTATTTATTTATTTATTTATTTAGTTAGTTAGTTAGTTAGTTAGTTAGTTAGTTAGTTATTATTAACATTTTTCAGATTCTGTAAGGCATATGTAAACTTATGATCTCAACTGTACACCCTGGATAGGGTACCAATCCATTGCTGGCAAATTTAAAGTTACCAACTTACTGAAATGTTTTTTGGAGGTGGGAGGAAACTAGAGAACTCAGAGGAAACCCACGCAAACAGTGAGAAAATGTCAAACTCCACATACCCTGCAGCTGTGAGGTGTCAACACAGTCCTTTGCAATACCATGGAGCACGGGATGTTAATTCAATGGTATATGCTGTATAAACAAAAATCAGTATAAATCAGTCACAGGTATAAAACAGGTAAGTAAATAAGACACAAAAGTATACAATAACAGGTGTAATGCAGTGTTTTCTGAATGAGTTATTATATTTGTTTGTACCTCCCTGCAACATTTTTCTTACTAATTTACTTGGTCCTTTTTCCCAAAATATAAACAAATTAGTGGCCTAAATTGAACATGATTTTTGTTATGTGAGCTTCATATATGACCCCTCACTTGTAGGGCCTGCATGACACTATACACTTTCCACAAACACTAAGTTTTGGTAGCTTCCTGCAATTTACACCTCTAATGTCAACCAGATACTCTGTGATCCTTTCGTTTTTCTTTTTTTTCCCATCTTTTTAAAGTGCACCTCATATTCATATCTGTATTTGTATCTGTTCAGAACACATCTGTTTATTCAAAAGAATTTATGTTTACACTATACTTAACTTTAACCAATTAGCGTAACATAAGCTAAGCTTACCAATATTGCAGTTGATTCCTAGTTATTTCATTCAGAAAGCCCCACACTGAAAGCGATCACAATCAAAATGTGATTAATTGCACAGAGAATTTTTCTGAGTGTTCTAGAAACTTTTGAAAACACTTGAGAGATTATACAAGCTACTATTATGGAGAGTAGAAGCTAACTGTAGTGCGTTAATTGGCCTGGTTAGCTATCGCTCGTTAATTAAACCTATTAGAAGGTGAGCTTCTAATGTCTGTTTGTTTGTTTTTTAAAAAACAATGCCAGCTTCTACGGCTAACAATTTCTTCCAGAGTTTTGTCTGAATAAAAATGGTTTCTCATGGGGTTAAGACCAGTACCATCTAATAAAACAAGTTTCAAGGATAATGGATTCTGGCAGAAGGTACATGTTGGTGAGTCTTCTCCTAATATTAAAAACTTGTGTGTCATCCTGGAGTAACCTATTTGACAGCGGGTGTAGATGAACTGGTCCCAGCGATTTGAAAACAGAGAAATGTTTCTTTTACCAACAATAGGGCTGATTTCTTGGAGTTTGTTCATGGTGCATTTGTCCCACTCAGTTTGCCATTTGTTGTTAATGTATGTGTTTATTATGGGTTTTTGGTCGGTGGGAGGTATTGGACACTTTTTGAAATCCGCTGATGGTGTTTCTTTTGCAGCAGTGAACTGCTTCTTCATTTCACGGGATTCCACAGTGTCCTGGTACCTAGAAGAAGTAGATATTAAAATTTTAGACCTCCAGATACAGCAATTTTCAAAGAATCTTTACAAGTGTTGGGTGATAATTTTTTAGGGATGACATTATTTGAAAACATGATTTTGTATCTGTAATTATCAGAAAGTTTTTCTGTTTCATAGTCTTTATGAGGTCCAGTGCTAAGGTGATAGCGTTTGCCTCTGCTGTAAAAATTTATCTGTGGTTGGGCATGGTCTCCGTTTCCTTTGTTTCTGGTGGTTGATCCTGAATGCAGAATGGTCTTCAGCTTTGTTGTATATTGTAAGGGTAGTATGAGGTGTCTGAGCTCCAGAGAAAGTTAATTTGCTTCTACATACACACTGTGAGTTGGTAATGTTCTAAAGAACATACAAACAGTTTTGGTGTTTGAAATTTAAAACCATTTGATAATGCCCAGGACTGCATTCTGTTAATTGTCAGCTGGATTTTCTGTTCAATGTTATTGCCTCTGTAGCAAATACCAATGTCATCCACACAAAGACTGCAATGGATATCCGGCCTGATGGCTTTTGCAATGCCATTGATTTTGATACTAAAAAGTGTAACTGATTAAATGTTTCCTTGTGGTACTCCTAGCTCTTGTTTATGTTGGTCAGAGATGGTATTACCTACTCTGACATTTAAAAGTAATAATAATAATAATTTATCAATTTGTATAGCGCTTTTTACAATGGTACATTGTCTCAAAGCAGCTTTACAGAAATATCATTTTACATTTACAAGCGACTTACTAATGAGAGCACATTCACACACCAATGGTAGCAGAGCTGCCATGCAAGGTGCTAGCTTGCCATTGGGGGCAACTTAGGGTTCAGTGTCTTGCCCAAGGACACTTCGGCATGGGATCACCCGGGCCGGGATTCGAACCGCCAACCCCACGGTTAGTGGATTAGTGGACAACCCGCTCTACCGACTGAGCCACAGTGTCCTCTAAAACCAAGTTGATATAAATCCTTTAAAATACCAAACTTTCAAGTGATGTCATAAGCTTTCTCCAAGTCAAAAAAAGACAGTGAGCGTCTAATGTGAGCGTCTAATGTGTCTTAGCTAGCTAGCCATGTGAGACCTGTATGTTAGAGTCCTGGCTGTGGACTGGCACTTTTCTAAACTTTGTTTAGCTTAGGTTTGATTTAATTTCATGTTGATCATGGCTTCCCCAGTATCAGAGAGTGCAGTGGGCCTGGAGATGAGATCAGGCTCTCCTGGATGGGCACTTACCCGGGAGAAAGACAGACAGAGAGAGAGAGAGAGAGAGAGAGAGAGATAGAGAGAGAGAGAGAGCTAGAAAGGCGGCTTGGTCGGGCATAATTGGCAGTCTTTGTAGAGAGGGGCCCTTGATTTAATAGGCACGGCTGGTGACTGAGGCAGTGGAGTGCGAACAGTGCGGAAATGTGCTGGAGCCTGGAGCCCTCTGGCCTGGCTCCCCTCCTCCTCCCTTCCTCCGTCCCTTCGTCCCCCTCTTCCTAACAATTTTTTTCTGTTTCTCTCCCCTCCTCTCCACCCTCCTGCCAAGTCTCAGAGGACAACGGACACGAAAGCTGCCTGCATTCACACACAGCTTACAGCAACAGGAAGTGCACATTGCATTATATACATACATATAAATATATTCAATCTTGCAGTGTCTCACAAATGCAAATGTTTAATATTCATCTAAAGTATCTGAAGTACCTAAACATATAGTATGTCAGTAACCTGGCAACGTGGTGTTGTATGCTACCTTCAGAGCTTGTCTTTCTTAGTTATCTTTGTAAATATCAAAGCACAGCCTTATTAGTCAACTGACGTAGGAGACATCATAGACATCAAAGCAAGAATCAAGTTTGCAACAGAAAAGCTTTCGCCTTACTATCAAGAGAGCATGAGTTTGAATCCTCATGGTGGCCAGGGATCCAAGAGAACAAAATTGGCCATGCTGTCTGGGTAGGAGGGATACCCTCACCCATGTTAATCACAGCGATACTAGCCAATCATGGGCATCTTTGAACTCGTGTATGTGGAAGAGAGCTTGACAATTGTGTTATGCTGTCTAGTGATGTAGCATTTCATTGTAATCATCGAAAAAAATGTCTCAGAGGAAGCATGTCCCAGCTTTCACCCTTCCTGGTTGATAGAGGGCGGCTGTGGCTCAGTCGGTAGAGCGGGTTGTCCACTAATCGTGGGGTTGGTGGTTCGAATCCCGGCCGGATGATCCCATGCCGAAGTGTCCTTGGGCAAGACACTGAACCCCAAGTATCCCCCGATGGCAAGTTAGCGTCTTGCATGGCAGCTCTGCTACCATTGGTGTGTGTGAGTGTGTGTGAGTGTGTGAGTGTGTGTGAGTGTGTGTGAGTGTGTGTGAATGGGTGAGTGTGTGAGTGTGTGTGAATGGGTGAATGAGACACAGTGTAAAGCGCTTTGGATTGAAGTGCTATATAAGTGCGCCATTTATATGATACCAAAGTCATCATGGATTTGCAACAAAATTATAGTTAGTATCATTTGTAGAAAATAACTCGAGCAATATGGTGGACTAGCAAGAATCCCCATTCTCATCCTATCATATATTTGTGAAAATATCAAGACAGTCAAATACCAGTTAACAACCAGTATATCAGAAATCTTGAGGACACTTGAAGATACTCAGCTGCTTCCCCACATGCATGTGAACATGAATTAGTAAGAGTGTGTGTATGTGTGTGTGTGTGTGTGTGTGTGTGTGTGTGTGTGTGTGTGTGTGTGTGTGTGTGAGAGAGAGGGAGAGAGATTCACATCAGCAGCATTCGTAGGGGCTCAATGAAGCTACGAGTAGGGTGGGCCTTGGGCGGCTGGGCTGTGATTAGACAAGGCCAGGGGGGATGCGGGTATTGATTGGCATGGTGGAGACACTGGGCTGTCTTCCACGGCACTCTAATGAGAAGCCCTGACCTCCTCCAGTCAGCAAGGTCGCCAAACCCTACTGTAATTGCACTCTCTCTAATGGCGTCAGTCACGCACTCGCCCCAGCCCTAGTAATGACAATTACCATAATGTTCCTCCTCTTCGTGGGAGCCTCTCAATCACACGGCATTTCAGCCAGGGATCTGGACCGCTGATGTGCGAGACCAGAATACACACCACTCTGTGTGTCGGAGATCGAATCAGCCTTGTGTGGATGTGTTTAAGTGGAAATTAAGCTTCTTGTTTCATGTCCTCGGACCAAACCTGGCTGCAGACCAATACGTCAATGCTGCTTGAAGCTTTCCAATTAATCAATAAGCCGATCAATTTTCAGAGCACTATCTCTGTCCTTCACAAACGGCAAAACCGACCCATTGATCTACCACTCAGGACATATTCATTTCAGTCCAATACGTATAAGTCTGTTCAAAACAGAGGTTACACCAAACTTCCTTCTCTGTCTACGTTAGGTATGCTAGTCCACTTTTTTGTCTTACACTCACCTTACTTATGGTCGGGCGTTCCAGTTGTGTAACATAAGCCCCACATTTAAGCCATTGATCCATGGCATCCACAACAAGTGAGCTGTGAAATCTAACCATGTAGACAAAACCTACCCACAACGGCATGCCTGAGAAGAAGGGACTTTGTGTACTTTAGTTTATCAGGAGACAGATACTGAGCAAAGCCAATGCTTTAGGACTATAGAACAAAAATCGAATAAGGTCAAAGTTAGCTCTAGTTGTATGGATCGAAAAAGCATGTGCGAAAGCCACACAATGTGCTTTCTGCTCTCTCTCTCTTTCACACATACACAAATACACATGCACACACACATGCACTTGGAGTATGTCTAGCGGCACAGGTGAGGGGGTTTATGGCTGTGTGCCGTGCAAGCTTTATTGTGTTTGGTGAGCGAGAGGGAGAGCTGGGAGAGAGTATGCTCAGCTCTGCGCGTCACAGATTTACTGCTGCGTCTCTAATTTCAGCCGGCCGACGTATTTAAGAGGGCTGCTCGTAAAAGACAGCAGAGGAAAGGGGGGGGGGGGGGGGGGGGGGGGGACGCAGAGAGCGGCGAGAGCGGGGGCCCGGCCGGACGCTAGCTAAATCAGAGCAGGCACAAAGAGGCAGGCGTCTGAGAGGTATTGACCCCACATCGATCTGCAGCCTGCACACTGCTATTGACCACACAGGGGAGAGACAGAGGGAGCCAACACGCACTGTGCCTAGCCTTAGTGGAATAAAATCAACCACATACACAGCACGCACCCATTCACATACACTCACTGACCTTGTGTATGAGCTGACCTCCTTGATTACACCTCCACCAAGAAAAGTAAATATGTATGGTCGAAGGAAGGGACAAGCTTGACTTCCTCGTTATATGCTCATGCATTTTGAAGATGTAGACAGAACTAGCCTAGTGATAACCTTGGTTAACTAAATTCATTTAAGCTGTATAATTTAGTTTATTTGTGTATAGTGTTGCTTGAGAACATGACGCTAGCAACCTGCTAGTATTATCCAGCTAAATATTATTATCTTGCTACTAATTTGCCAAGGTTGCTAACTAGCTAACTCTAGAATGGTCTATTTAGCTTAACTAGCCTTGTTCCTTTTTTTCGTACCAGTTTTTCCACATCTGTTATCACCACTATAAGTAATAAACACGACAGATTCTTTCCTTCACACTTAGTAAAACTAGCTAGTTCGCAAGCTAACACCTTTGAATGTCATTGTGCAATTCTGATTTCAGTACTCAAGACATTTACATGATTGAAAAAAGAAAAGTTTTGAATATGTTTTATCAAGAGAATTGCTAACTTGTTTTAGAAATCAATGCTCTGTGGGAGGAAATAGCTATTTTACAAAGAATCACTGCAAATTAAACAGAAAATATATAGCTGATGCTAGCAACCCTGCTTGGGAAAAAAATTCAGATGGTTTTAATGGTTACAATGGGAATTTTATTGGTTTAAAAGGAAACTATAATGGTCCTTGTGGCTCTCTACTGGCAATGTGTTGGGTTCTGTTTGTAGCATTTTATGTCTAGTGGAAACCAATACCAAACCATGCAATCCTAATAGAATGACCCAGAACACACTACATTTGTAAATGGTTTTAATGTTATTTGTAGTGGATACCATTAGAAGTTCTGTAATGGTTTCTATTGTTGTTGTTTTTCAGCAGGGAAACTTTGGTAGCAGCTACACACTCCCAATAAATAGCTAAAAACAATAAAAATGTATGTCATATTATGTGTGTTTATCTATCTATCCATATATATATATATATATCCATATATATATCTCTACTTTCGGGCCTCCCAGCCAGCTCTATCAGACCACTGCAGATGATTCAGAATGCTGCAGCACGCCTGGTCTTCAACCA
>JAFFST010049245.1:85839-113339 GCA_022414735.1 Noturus placidus | reverse complement strand
GATTGTTGTGGGGGGGTTGAAGGGCGTTGTGATCGTGAGGAAGCGTGAGAGGTGACGTTTATTTAGCTGTGATTTGGCGGATGCATTTTTTTTTTCCCAAGCTGGATTTTCTTGCTGCAAACTGTTAGCAAGTTATGTTCCTGTCATTCTACAACCTTCAAATGCTTAATCCTTAATCAGACTCATCAATTTGCAACTTTCATGGAAATCCATACACTATGATGACAATGTTTAGGAATTACTTTTGTGATTGCAATTCTACGGTTTTGCCTGAGGTTATGTTCACATTATAAGTAATCCAAATCTGTTTTTGTTTTGCCTAATGGTGAAGAAGGTATCTATTTTACAGTAAACAAACAAAAAACAAAAAAACAATTGTGAATCCAAAAGTGATTGTAATCACAAAAATATCACAAAAACTAAGGATGCCAATTTATCCCTACAGTGTTCATGTCGTAATTGTAAATCATAATTTATGATTAGTTTCAGCTTACTTATCACACTTAACCTCTTAATAAACATGTATAGAGACATTACAAAGAAAAATAAAACTTAGATTGTTGCAGCCTTGTTTAGCATCTAACCTGTGAATCAAACAACCGATTATCACACTGCTTAGTGCATTGTTTAATTTGTCTATATCCAGATTGCTTTAGATGATATATAAATTTCCCTCATGGGCAGTGCATGTCCACAAGTGACAAAATTGTTGGTCACTACACGGCACCAAGTGACAAGAAGTGACATGAGTAACTTGTGAATGTTTCTATGTGTAGTCCAAGTACATGGTTTCAGAGTGTGATGTGTAGAAAATGAGAGTCATTCTGGTGGACTCTGTTCTTCAGTTCACCTCACAGGTTTTCTATGGGTTTCAGGTCAGGGGACTGGACCATAGTAGGACCTAGATTTTGTGGTCAGTAAACCATTTTTGTGTTGAGTTAGATGTATATTTTGGATAATTGTCCTGCTGGAAGATCCAACCACAGCCCATTTTCAGCTTTTTTAAGGTTTTCATTAAAAAACAATTGATATTTGATTGACTCCATGATGCCATGTATCCTAACAAAATGTCCCAGTCCTCTGGCAGAAAAACAGCCCTAAAACATTAAAGAGCCACCACCGTATTTAACAGTGTACTTGAGGTACTTTTCGATATGGCTACCTCTCGGTGTGCACCAAAACCACATCTGGTGTTTTTTGTAAAAAAGCTCTATTTTGGTTTCATCTGACCACAGAACCCGATCCCTTTTGAAGTTCCAGTGGTGTCTGGCAAACCGCTTGGTGTCTGGCAAAGACGCTTGAGATTGTTTTTGGATGAGAGTCGAGGGTTTTCTCTTGAAACCCTTCCAAAAAACTTGTGGTGAGGTAGGTGACCTCAGATTATAGTTTTGGAGACTTTCTGACCCCAAGACGCAACTAACTTCTGCAATTCTCCAGCTGTGATCCTTGGCAGATTTTTTGGCCACTCAAACCATTCTCTTCACAGTGCGTTGAGACAATTTAGACACACGTCCAATTCAAGACATTCTTCTTAATTATTTCCCTGATGGTGAAAATGAGCATTTTCAATTCTTGTGCTATTTTCTTATAGCCACGTCCCATTTTGTGAAGCTCAACAACCTTTTGCCGCACATCACTGTTATATTCCTTGATCTTACCCATTGTTATGAATAACTAAGGGACTTTGGCCTATGTGTTACCACATATTTATACCCCTGTGAAACAGGAAGTCATGGTTGAACAATTTCTTGTTCCTAGTCTCCCAGGTTTAAAAAAAAAAAATTAAAATAACAATGGGAATATACTTCAAATATATTTTTTTCATATGAAATCATAGGGGTACCAATAATTGTTTATATAAACCTGTGTTGTTTTGAGAACAGAGAGCAGAGTCAGTCCATCCATCCATGCATTCTTTACTGCTTACTCCTTTTTCAGGGTCACGGGGAACCTGGAGCCTATCCCAGGGAGCATCGGGTACAAGGCGGCGTACACCCTGGACAGGGTGCCAGTCCATCGCAGGGCAGAATCACATACACACTCACACACCCATTCATACACTACGGACACTTTTGACATGCCAATCAGCCTACCATGCATGTCTTTGGACTGGGGGAGGAAACCGAAGAGCCTGGAGGAAACCCCCGACGCACAGGGGAGAACATGTAAACTCCGCACACACATGGCCCCGGCGGGACTCGACCCCCAGACCCTAGAGGTGTGAGGCGGGCGTGCTAATCACTAAACCACCGTGCACCAGAGAGCAGAGTATTTTTGTGAATATTTAACAAAAGATCAAAAGGTTAAACAATAAAGACAATTTTTCACAGCCTTCTTTACTCATATTTACCAAGGGTGCCGATATTAGTCTGCCAACTATATGCCAACTATATGTCTCAGCACAGCAGTATACCTGAAAAAAACCCAGCAAGCACCAAACACTCTTCATCTGGCCTTTTTATTTTCCTCAATAAAATCATGAACCGCTGCTGAGCTATCAGCCGACCGCCAGAGTAAATAATTTCTGTGGAGAAGGCTCGTGCTGTTAGTTTAATTTTGGCGCTACTACAATGCTAGATTTGTCTCTGAAATACAGCATTGTTTGTTGATGTCTATGATGTACGTGCACCATACATGTGGTACTGCATGGAAAATGTGGGCATGCCGGAGGTTTCTTCACACTAATGACATACAGTTTAATTACAAATGCAAATGTAAATCAACATGACACACACAAAAAATCTGAATTAGGTACAGTAATAAGGCTGTATGTATCTTGACTGTATCTTAAACATTTCCTGATTGTAACAGTGGCTCCAAGTAGACAGGGCTGAAAATAAAAGTTCTACGCAAGTTCTATGTAAGTTACAATAGACTTTCAAAGACACTCTCAAAACAAAATGCTAAAATCTGTAAACCCATAACTATAGATATGATGAACAGGTTTTGGTTTCTAGCTGACATGAATGCTAAGGTGACTCAAATACCCACTGACTACAACGAAAGTGAGCAGCAAAGCATCTCAGAATGCAAAACATATCAAACCTTGAGGCAGAGTGGCTACAATAGAAAACCATGAACAGGAAGCTGAGGTTACAGAGGACACAAGATCACCGGAACCAAACAGTTGAGGATTTGAAAAAGGCCAAGCGATGTATTTCCAATCTTCAAATGTCCAGTTTGAGTGAGCCTATGCCCACTGTAGCCTCAGATTCCTGTTCTTGGCTGACAGAAATGGAACTCTATGTTGTCTACTGCTGTTGTAGCCCATCTGCCTCAAGGTTCTGCATTCTGAGGTGCTTTTCTGCTCATCGTGATTCTAAAGCATGCTAAGTTGAGTTCCTTCCTGCCAGATTGAACCACTTTGGTCATTCTCTTCTGACCTCTCATCAACTTGCCATACAGTGGCTGTTTTTAGTTTTTTGCACCACTCAGTGTAAAGTGTAAAGTTTAGAGACTGTTGTGGGTGAAAATCCTCGGAGATCAAAAGTTTCTGAAACTGACTGGAATTGCACTTTGTAAAAATTCATCAGCATTTCATTCATATAAAGGTAAATTACAGCCATAAAAAAATGATTGTGAAAGAAAGCAAGAATGTTTCTAATGTCATAAAATCTGGCAGATTGGCAGTTTCCAAAATAGGATACAAAAGGCAACCTTTCCAACTAACCCAGAAATTCTGGAAAACTCCATGTTAGTAGAAAAATAGTTGATTAGACTGTGGCTAAAAAAACAAATAAAAATTACAGTCACTTATATAGACAAGGTATACTGGTTCACATTGCTGACGTACACCCAAATGCTTTGCATCAACATCCATTTCAGACAGCTTGTAGGTCATGTGGAGTTCTATCTGATGAGAGAAAAGGAAGAAAATGTCACCACACATTATTAATCACACCAAAAAACGTTTTACATGATAGAAGGGTCAGTTTTAGAGCCAATTTAATGAAAGTCCTAAGATACAAATAATTTAGATATACATTTTTACACACTCTCAGAAGAAAGTTAAAGTAAAGTACCTTCAAGAGGACATAATTTGTAACTTTAGTATGTATCTTTTATTTTTACATATACACACAAGTGTAAAAAAGATCGCCACGGAAAAATATTTCTTTGACAACATAACATAGGCAGAGGACATCAGTGAGAGTCAAAAATATTTAAACATACATACAGCATAGCTCAGTGCTTAAAACGTTGGATTACCAATAAGAAGGTTATGAGTTCAAATCTTTGTGCTATCAAGCTGCAAGTACCTTAACCCTCAACTGCTGTGCTGTGTAAAAAGAAGATAGATGTAAGTTGCTCTGGCTAAGGGCCTCTGCCAAATGCAGTAATGTATATAGGGATTGATTAGGGGCGCACGGTGTCTTAGTGGTTAGCACGTCCGCCTCACAGGGTCCGGGGGTCAAGTCCCGCCGGGGCCATATGTGTACGGAGTTTGCATGTTATCCCCGTGCGTTGGGAGTTTCCTCCAGGCTCTCCGGTTTCCTCCCCTAGTCCAAAGACATGCTAGGCTGATTGGCGTGTCCAAAGTGTCCGTAGTGTATGAATGGGTGCGATGGACTGGCACCCTGTCCAGGGTGTACCCCGCCTTGTTCCCGATGCCTCCTGGGATAGCCTCCAGGTTCCCCGTGACCCTGAAAAGGAGTAAGCGGTAGAGGATGGATGGATGGATGGGATTGATTAGCTGCATTGATGGTGCTTTTGAATATTTGGGTTTACATTTTTTGAATACTTTAATAATTTGTGACTTTTTATTTCTGCTTCCTTTTTTTTAAATGAAAGCAATATAAACTACTACATGTTACAAACATGCCTTGCGACGGGTCGACAACCCATGGAGGGTGTCCTCCGCTGTGTGCCCTGAATCCCCTGGAATGGACTCCAGGCTCCCAGCAACCCTCTATAGAATAAGTGGTACAGAAAATGGATGGAAGGATGGATGGATGTTACAAACATTGACTGTTTGGTGTCTTATTCACTTCAGAGCTTTTAAGATTTGTTTAAACTGGTAACACATACACTAGCATGCCCAAAAGAGGAGGCTTTCACCTATTTTTTTTTCCACTTTAAGCCCTCTGCCTGACTGAAATCCAGTAACATTTCAAGGTTATGTAATTTCAAAACACCATATCTCATATTTCAAATTGACTGTGATGTCATATTTCAAATTGACAATGACTAGAGTCATTAACCCTCATAGAAAATTATTGCCTGGTTGGTGATTTTAGCTACTGAACAAGCCAGCAGGAATATTATTGTGCAAATAAAATTCATCACACAAAACAGTAGCAAACATATAATGTTGTTTCATACCATAAATCAGAAAGTTTAGGATGTCTAAAATACTGAATATACTGCAGCTATGGAAAAATCACTAACCTCTTTCAATATGTTTATGTTTTTATTAAACCATGAAATCCAATATTATCAAGAAATAAGAAGAAATCAGAATATGCTTTAAAAAAAAAAAAAGGTTTTAGATGAAATATCAACAGGATAAAAAAAATTAATGAATAACGGGCATTAATGGATTGGATAAGAGAACGGGCACTTTTCCTCAGGTTTGTCTGGATACACGTCTTCCAACTTAGAAAGAGGAATCGGCCATTCTCTGTTACACAATGGTTCTAGCTCAATCATACCACACAGTGAGCATTGATGGACAGCCCTCTTCAAGTCATTCCAAAAAGTTTTGATTGGGTTTTTGGCGCTTTAAGTAGGCAACTAAAAGACATTCTTCTCCTGTCGTTCAGTACTGTTTGGTGCAGTAGATTCACTTGACATGTTGAAACGTGAATCATCTTCCCATTTTCAGCTTCCTGGCTGAGAGTTGCAGGTTCGTCACAAAAGCACTTATGTTTTGCACCATCCATCTTGCAGTCTATTCTGGCAAAGTGCCCTGTCCCAGGTGAAGAAAAAGAACCGTACAACTATGATGCTGCTAGCAATGAGTTTTACTGTTGGAATGACGGTATTTGGATGATAAGATGCGCTGGGTTTGTGCCAAACATTCCGCTGTCTGATGGTTTGATTTTTGGTCTTTTTTCCTCTTGTCATTCTTCTCTACAGGCCAAATTTGTAAATAAGTTCTACATAAAGCTTTCAAATAAATCTTGATCCGTAATATTAAGTGGTACAGGGTATTCAGAGTTGAGTTACGCACACAGTGAAGATTTAATACTGAAATTGCACATCTGTATTCAGACCCCAGACATAACAAAAGACTTATACCGTTATTCAGAATTTACACAAGCTGGGTGGCGTTTGAGTAAAACAGAGCTGTGTCTCATTATTGCTCATGATTCTGAATTCCAGCAGGCATCGGAGGAACAGCATCTTAATCAAAGACTAGAGGACTGATTTTTTTTTCTGGATTACATTAAGAACAACACTTAAAATGAGCTGTAGGCATGATAGTGTTCTGGTTTAGTATCTTAGTATCCTACTACTACTCCTCCTACTACTACTACTACTCCTACTACTACTACTACGACTACTACTATTGGCACTGTATTTAGTAGCTAGCTAGATATTTAGCTAATATTTGTGAGCCACTAAGATGCCAATGCTTAACATGGTAGCTAACTTTCTACTACTGTATAGTGTGAAGTTAAATAGCTAACTAACAATATGCAGGCTAGCCTTATCTAACCATATCTGATCAAATGTTATCAGTTTATTTAGCTAGCATATCAAACTAAAAAGCTAACAAAATATTTCCTTCCATTATCTCTGCTGATACCTAGCTATAACTAGCAAGAGTGCTTTCAAAGGTTTTCGGAGTGCTCAGAGAGATATAAACTGCATTTTGTTGTCTCATCAAACTTTTGCTTTTGCTTTTATTTCTCTTCACCTGATACACAGTTGAATTGCCATTTTGTCTATATCTGTCTAATTCTAGTTCTGCATGGAAGATATAACTGTTAGTACTGTTAGCACACCTGGATGTGAGCAGTCAGAATCTCGGTTCATGGGGCGCTACAGTACACTAATCAGTTTTGTCTTGGATATAGCCAAAACAATCAAAATTGTATAATTATGGACAACAGAATGTCAAGTTGGTATGAATATGTTAGTGGCTAATCATGACCTTTGAAGATATAATGTGTTCATGGTGTTTGAATTGTGAGATTCTTCAAATATAAGACATCACTTCAATGTTAATGATTGCTGAAAGTGCTAGTTTGAAACTTGACTTTAATGCCATAAGTAAAGTAATATTAAAAGTAAAGTAATTTATTTAGGGGTGCATTTCATTTGTAACTCACAAAACAGTGTCTTTTATCAGCTACTTTGGACGGCTGACTTCTGTGTTTTTCATTATCCAGCAGCACACACTGAGCTGCATGGGTAAGAGCCCCACTGTGACAGTGACACATCAACCTCTTCCCGCCTGCAGCAGCTCATTGCGTTTGCCCCCTCACGCCTCAGCTTCAGCCCTGTACCCTCAGGCACTAAGCCTTCTGCTACTGCTGTCCACATCACTGGAGACTTGCCGTTCCCTATGCCGTTCTCCTCCTGCCTCTATGGCCTGAGGAGAGGAGCAAGGTCATAGCCCAGAGTTGCTGAAGTTCAGGCTGGAGATCTGTCCTTTCTACTTCTGTATGGCACTAAAACCAGGCGTGCATATCTACTGTTACCTCTCCATTGGAAACATGCAGGACAAAACGGAGAGAAGTGTGAGATCGATGGAAAGAACACATCACATGTTTGGTGATTGTGTTGTGACTGCTCTCTTGATTTGCCCTGCAATGAAGAAGAGCCTCATTTATTTATGCCAGGTGCTGAAAGGATTTTTTCACATCATTGTAATTGCCTCATATTTCATTATTGTATTATGATATTTCCATCCACCCATCCATTTTCCATACTGCTTATCCTACAAAGGGTAAAGGGGAGCCTGGAGCCTATTCCAGGGAACTCGAGGCACAAGGCAGGGGACATACCACTTCTCCTATCCTACAAACCCATCGCAGGGCACAATCACACACACATTCACACACTACATACAATTTGGAAATGCGAATCAGCCTACACCTCATGTCTTTGGACTGGGGGAGGAAACCGGAGCATAAGGAAACATGCAAACTCCGCGCACACAGCAACCAATTGTTGTACTTTACAATGCTGAAAATGTCTGTCAGATTTATTATCTGTAATGAGCTGTTGATATAACAGTCAGTACGTTTTCTGCCATTGGAGATTATTTATGACAAGCTGTTTTTTTTGTCTTGTTTAGTTCAAGAAATCAAGCTAGCAATTAAATAAATGTTCATAAGGTAAGTAAAACCAAGAAGTAATATGTCTTGTGGAGATTGTCTTGTGCCCAGAAAATAGGGGAGGCTTGGAATAACAATATCATATCATTTGAATATTAAAATATACTATAACTGGTTAATAATACATAACATTGGCATATTTAAGGCTTGTCTTTCATGGGACTGTTGAAAAAATCTATGGGAAATCCTACAATAGAAGGTGTTCCTATCAGAGGGAAATCCAGGTAGAACCTTTTTATGTAGCAAAGAACCTTTAACTGATTTTCATCAGTTAAGACCACTATTAGACCAACAAGATTCAGAAATGTTCTCTTCGTATATTGTTAGTCATTCATTTCACTCATGGTCAAATCACCATTGGCTCCGTGGTACAGTGAATGCTTTCTCTTGGCCTGGTTAAGCAGCAGCATTGGGCTGTGCTGGCTGTGGCTATGGTATTGGCGAAGGGTTGGGAAAAGGAGGTGAGTACGGGGGTGGGGGCAGGGTGCGAGTGTTGGCCAAGAGGACGAGCAGATCAGCGCCGCTCCATGTCTGTGAGGTGCTGATAAGATTGCAGGATTCTCTCGCCGTGACAGTCCGCTCAGCCACTCTGACCTTCCTCTTCACAACTAACCCTGCTAACCCTGCCTCAGCAACCAGCACAGCCTCACAGTTCCTTCCTGTTCACCATCACATATACTCTCTCTCTCTCTCTCTCTCTCTCTCTATCTCTCTCTCTTTCTCTCTCTCCTCAACTGCAGTTACTTCCGCTTTATGGCATCTATGCCATATGTAGCTTAACATAACATCTAAAGTACTGTAAAATGGATGAGTAGGAAATGGAGAAATAAAAGTGTGAAAGAGATAATGGCATCATAATCTATATATTCATTATATCATTTTAGATTGACATTATAACATGCGCGCAAATAGTGAGCTGTATCTTATTAGTAAACATTTTTATTCTAACCATTTGGAGGTTATTAATCAAAATTTGGATCTTGAAGAAACCAGAACATTTTTAACAGGATGTGTCAAATCTATTTAGAAAGCCAACTGAAATCCAAAACTGTTATCTAATTGAATATTATCTCCTACTATCTAAAGTCATTAGTGCTGGCTATATGTCTTTAAAAAAAGCACTGATTCCTTCATAACAAACCATACCATACTCCATTCCTCTGCTTTCCTTTTTTATTTACCGTATAAACATATTTCAAAGTATCTTTCATATGTTATATATATTTCATCTGATCTATAATATCACCCAAATTATTACTTATTCCGATTCATTTTCTGTAATTTGATGCTTATCCTCAAACAGTTTCTATAGAATCTGTCAAATGTACTCACTGTCCCTTTTAAGAACACTTGATTCACAATGCATAAAATCAGGCAGAAGTCAAGAGCTTCAGTTAATGTTCATATCACATATTGGAATGAGGAAAAATGTCATCTCAGTAACTTTGACTGTGGCATGGTTGATCGTGCCAGATTTCAGAAATGACTGATCTCCTGGGATTTTCATATCTATAGAGCCACCATCTATAGCATCTATACTGTATCTATAGCAGCCATCTAAAGAGTTTACACAGAGTAGTTAGCAGTTCAATCAGTAGAAACACCTTGTTGATGAGAGGGTCAGAGGAGGATGGCCAGACTGGATCCTTGAGCTGATAGGAAGGTGAAGGTAACTCAAATAGCTCAAATACACTACGGCTCAAGTAACTCAAATACAGGGCGGCTGTGGCTCAGTCAGTAGAGCGGGTTGTCCACTAATCATAGGCGGTTCGATTCCTGGCCCGGATGACTCTACATGCCGAAGTGTCCTTGGGCAAGACACTGAACCCTAAGTTGCCCCTGATGGCAAATTAGCGCCTTGCATTGCGGCTCTGCTACCATTGTATGAGTGTGTGAATGGGTGAATGAGACACAGTGTAAAGGGCTTTGGATAAAAGCGCTATATAAGTGTACCATTTAAAATAAACACTCTTTACAACCATGATGAGATGAAAAGCATGACATATTGATGATGCTACAACAGCAGATCACACACGAGTTCCACTCCTTTCAGCCAAGAACAGGAATCTAAGGCTACAGTGGGCAAAAGCTCACCAAAACTGGACAGCTGAAGATTGAAAAAAGACCTGATGATGTACATCATTAGTTTGACATTTATTTAGTTATGCCACTGTACTCTTAGACTAGCAGCATCTTCTGTATAAAGTCTTACTAAGGAAAATATTATTTTTAGACAGGTACAAAAATGATTACATATAAATCACTTTCATTATAAGTCAAAGCACCTATAGTATGAGAAGGAAAATAGTGTAATATTTTATTTTTCAATAATAATAGCTCTGATTAAAGACATGCGATGACATTGATAGTAAGATGAGGTGTATACGTGGATTCTTTATGACTGCTTTTGATCAAACCTTATGTATCTACTATATATTATGAGTCTATTTTCACTGAGCTGAAGTGCAGAAAAACATTTTCATGCTCTCTTATGCCAACACATGTGCTCACAAAGATGCACACATAGTGTATGCACTAACGAGGCTCACTACACTCTATCCCTGCTTTCGCTTTCATTCTTTCTTTATCTCACCCTGCTCTCCCTCTCTCCCTGTGTGACAGCAGACTGGGCAGTAGGCAGTGTGGTTGGGAGGAGCGAGGACGCCGCGGTGCACATTAATAATGCAGAGCCTCAGCTTCCTCCCAGCACCGTGGCCATGGCACCGGCCCATCGCTGTCACCAGGGGGGAGCTGGGAACGCTCCCTTACTCTCTCACACTTTATCTTTTTCTTTCTCTCTCTCTCACACACACTCACACTCTCTGCACATTCGAACCCCAACATACAGGGCCCCAACAAGAGATTTCACTTCATTACTGATCCCCCTGCGATGGCTCGACCACAGGCCTGCACTCATTACAGTGTGAGGACTCAATCCAGGACAGAGCAGAACAGGCCTATGCTGTCAGTCTTACTATACTCATGTATGACCCCCTCAATCCCATGTTCACCCGACATACAACCCACTCTTCCTTAGCTTCCCTTACAGAAAAATCACATACATGTCACATCACTTTTTTTTTTTTTTTTTTTTGGTTTTGTTTTGATGTAAGCAATATATGAAAAACACATGGCCCCTGCGGTGGAACATGTAAAAAGTACACATGAGACATCATGAGAATCTTGTGATGAATAAAACCACGTCATACAGGTGAAACAGTATTGTGTGAAAATGAATGAATAGTGTACAAAACAAAAACATGAAAAGAAGTGAATCATTAACAAAGTACATGAACATGAACCATGTGGGGGGAAAAAATCATGTGATAAAATAACAGGAAAAGAATTGATTCATTCTGGAGGGAATACTTCATGCTTACTTTCCTTAACATTTCTCGCTGATTACGTATAGCTATTGACAGGAACAAAAGATAGCTTGACACTTTGTTTTACTATTCTTCTTCTTCAAATGTTATTATCCTACCTGGTGTGTAATCAGTTGATGTGTAATTCTCCTGAAGGCTTGCGTTCCCTCACGCAATCTGCAATCGATTAATGACTGACGCTTAGTTGCGCCTACTCAGCGTGGCTCAAGGTCCCTTTCCAGCACCTTCACACTAAATATCTATTCCGCAGAATCTGTCACTGTATTCAAAAAACAGCTAAAGTCCCGTGAACACCTAACTAACCCCTAAAACGCCAACCGCACATTATCCTAAAATAAAATAAAAAACTTACTCTAGCACATACACCTCTACTCTGTGTACTTTGCTTTATTAGACCTCAGTTAACACATCCTGTATGGTAACACTACTTATATTGTTCTCTGCTTGATATATCGCTTTACTTGTATTTCCTCATTTTTAAATGAATAAATGTAAATTTAGTCATTCATAAAGAACATGTGGTACCTTACAGGGATTGCAAGCTGGGATACACCGTATTTCTAATGCATGTATTCATACATAATATATAATACATATTAAAAACATAATTTAAGTTGTAGCTGAAATTTGTCAGGCACTTACAGCGTTTGCCTGAAAGCATCATTCAATCTCTATAAACTTGCTTGTCGTATGCATAACTAATGCTACATTGTTTGCTAAGGAATTAATCAGAAGTATTATCTGAATATTTATCATTAGCTAGAATTTGACTGCCGAGCCATTTTATGCTAGCTACTGGAACAATGCTAGTCTTACATGGCATTAGCAAAGAAATCAGGCTATCTTTGTTAAATATAGCTAGTTACTGTTAGCAAATTATCTAAGCTTACCTCAACATGCATTTTCAAGATGGAGTTCGTGCCCTCTAGGGAGGTAAAGAAGTCTTTGCTTACTCCAGCATGTTGAAAGATTTTACTGAGGTAGGGCCCGGGATACTCATCCTCAAGCTCAACACTGCAGTCCAGTTGTTTATCAATCTTCAAATGCACACGGATAGCTATAGCACTAGATACATTGTGTAGCATGAGAAGGTCACAGCAGATGTCAAATTCGTACATTTCTTGTTCTTGATATATAGTTTACAGTCATTGGCTTGATGAGAGACTTTAAAGATTTGTAACACTTTACACTAATACTTTGAACGTCTAAATATAAAATAAGTTCTATATGCATGGCAATTATCCATGTTTCAGACATGTGAAGCTTTAAATTATGACCCAAATTGTGTTTTAACTCCTTATGTATTTTTATATCTATCACCTGATTTGTGTAGGTCAACAACCTACCCAACAACAACTAGCTCCTTTGTGTTGAAAATTCCTTGTCTTTGTCCCATAGTAATGGACGATGAAGGGTTTTTACATGTGTGCATCATATTTATATCACAGGAAAACCCCAAAGGAAAGAACAGTTGATTTGAACAGGCGGCTGTGGCTCAGTCGGTAGAGCGGGTTGTCCACTAATCCACTAATCGTGGGGTTGGCGGTTCGAATCCCGGCCCGGGTGATCCCATGCCGAAGTGTCCTTGGGCAAGACACTGAACCCTAAGTTGCCCCCAATGGCAAGCTAGCACCTTGCATGGCAGCTCTGCTACCATTGGTGTGTGAATGTGCTCTCATTAGTAAGTCGCTTGTAAATGTAAAAATGATATTTCTGTAAAGCTGCTTTGAGACAATGTACCATTGTAAAAAGCGCTATACAAATTGATGAATTAAATTAAATTAAACAGTTCCTGGGGAATGAGAGCAAATTAAATATAATATAAAATCTTCAAGAATGACAATTTGTTCACATTTATTTAAAAATATTCCATGGCAGTGTTAATTATTTTAAATACTGTCACTTATAAAACTATTTTTAATAAAAATGTTTATTAAAACAAAGTTAAATAGTTTATCACATGGATTTTAAATGGAAATTTTGAATGATTGTGTGATAAGAGTTCTACTAAAAGAGTAGAATTAATGCTGCTTGGTGTAAACGTATGAAGATAAACAGGATAGTGCCTCATCACTGTCTCTCCTCAGGTTCTGCTGAAGATCTCAAACCCTTCCAGCACCCTCCACTCGAATTCAGCTTCAGACTCCTGCTCAGAAAACCCCGGCTGTGGATCGTAGATACTGGCTCAGTATCAATTATTCATCCGGCTCTAATTGTGTTTTTTACCTGTAAATGTCAGACTGTGTCACAGAAAGAGATTTATTCCTGAAGATTAGTACTATAGGAGCATTTCTTAGTGTCTGATGTGGATATCCGGCCTCAGTTAACAGCGGCTTGCTTTATTTAGTACGATATGCTTTATTTTATACGTCCTATATAGCCTACTGTAAGCAGCATACAGTTACAACTTACTGTAACCTCCCCTTCCCAAAATAACATCAGACTTTGACTGCATTTCAAAATGACAGTTCTTGTCCAATAGTGTTTTTATTATTATTGTTACCTTATTGAAAAATGAACAATCTATAAGATTTGTGAACATTTCCATACTCGTGGGTTTTTTTTTTTTTTTAAGCGTTTGTGGTCTTTTCTTAAAAAAACATGCAAGTAGACAGACGTCAGAGCTGTAAATTCTTGACACAAATACATGCATTTGTTTTTATTCACAAAACCAGCCCATACTTCTAATTCCAATACAAACATCGCTGTTCATTTTAAAAGATGTAGCTACTGGCAATGTCATGAAAAAAAAGTAACCAAAAAAAAAAAAGAAGAATTTTTCAGTGCGTTTAATTGGGCAAGTGCTGTCTCCAAGTGCTTAGGAGGATGAATCCACACCTGCACAATGGTGACGTCGTAACGAAGAGTATGGCCGCAGGAAAGATGGATGGTTTGGCGGTCAAGGAGCTTCCAGTAGTAGCAACCCCACATGTACAACAGTCATCATCTATTCTGACTATACACTACCGTGGGGTCTCGACATATATTTGTTCTTTCATTTCATTAAAAAAAACGGGATTTTTACATCTTGAAATAGTTTTTTTTTTCCTTAAATGACAAACATTGATCAGTTTTTCCAATCTATAAATTTCAAATCAAACAAAAAAAATGGAAACAATCAATAAAATAGAGAGTTTTAAGTAAGAACAACGGTGCTAAATTACAATAGTGCTTGCCATGAGCCACTAGTTTTAAAATATAGCTGTAAAATTTACATTCTCTACACAAGTACTGTATCTTTCCACACGTGAACAACATTAACACCAAACACAGAAATTTTGTTGATTGTCCACACTCAGTCTGTCATTTCTGTTTGGCAATGAACTGTTCCAATGTTTAAGCGAGAGAAAAAACCTGCTGGAAAAAGGACAAAAAGGTACCAAAATGGAAACATATAAAAGGGAATGAAAGTTGCCATAATTTTTTTTTTCATTATGTTTAATTTTTGGTTCAAGGAATAAGTAGGTGCATCCATTATTCGATTGATTACGTTTTTGTTGCGTTTCTGCTTTGTTTTGTGTGTGTGTGTGTGTGTGTGTGTGTGTGTGTGTGTGTGTGTGTGTGTGTGTGTGGGTGTGTGTGTGTGTCTGTGTGTGTCTGTGTGTCTGTGTGTGTGTGTGTGTTTCTATGAAGTTTCTGGTGGTTGTTTCCTCTTTTTTTTTCGTGGATTGAATGCTTGCTAGCCTGTGTCGGTGCTGGAGTCGGTCCAAGCGAGAGTTAGCATTGCACTTGATGGCAGAGCTTTGGGTGGAGGACGGAGGTCACAGCCCTACTGGAACCACCGGAACGCCGCGCCCGTTGGCAGCATCACCTTCTTAGAGAAAGAAGAGACAGGAGGGAAGAAAGAGAAAAGGAGTTACAATTAAGACATCATTCTATAAGAAGGTGCTTTATCATTTAGTCATGCACACTGCCACACAAGCTGAAAGTTGGTTTAATCTACTGTCTGTGCTCCACTTAAAAATTATTTTCTGCTGAAAACCTCTGCATCTCGTATGTGCTGTCCTTCCTGTCCATTCTCCCTTCCCCCAGCTACAGCCCTTTGCCTTGGCTCCACGTGAAACCTGATATGGCACATTTATTATTTAGTCACCACGCAGTCACGTCGCGCTCTCACCCCGCTACTCACACTCATGACACTCCCTCACGTTATCTGTGTCTCTTTGTCTCGCACTGACTTTCCCTCCATTCCTGCCTTGTTTACAAGAGTTTGCTTCTGAAGCACAGACAGACTGGGGCAAGGCCGTGGTCAGCTAAATGAGTGCAGCAGTGCTATGTGTAGGTGTGTATTGAGTTTTAGGTATGTATCAAGACTAGCACTGTGCAATTTGGTCATTCTGATAGTCTGAGTATTTAACATGTAAAATAAGGAAGTGTACAAGTACTTGAATTCCCATGGACTCTATAGAGAATATGTTTGTGCATTTTGACGCTAAAAATGTATTGTATCAGTTGTGATTAATCAAACATAAGGAGCTTTGGCAAGGGGCTTATGGAAGTTTCCTTCTGAAAGAAAAAATATAGACCTCATATTATTAACTACCTTTTCAGTTCTTGTGCAAATATTTTCAATATATACAATAATGGCAAAAGAGATACTGTGTTTTCAAAGCTATATTAATGTTCAATTATCGCTAAAAACATTTGGCAAACATATCCTCTTCCAAGACATATTCTTATTAATTACTTTAAACAAATCAGAAACACACTGCACTTTCAGGCTTCAGGTACTTTTCAGAGAACCGTCTTTTCAGGTCACTTCTGCGATGAGTTTGGAAACATATAAAGTTCCCAAATGACACAGGTGTGAGTAAGGAAAATTTTACTCTCACAGTTTCTAAATGTACGCAACGGGAACAAAAAACCCCCCAAAACCATGACTCATACTCTTTAGCCGAACAGAAAGAGTGTGTGTAGGTGTAGTGTTGATTATTGAGTCTGTTTGTAGGTGTAGTATGGTGTACTGAGGCTGTACATTGGTTCAGTATTGAGTACTGTGGCGGCGTGAAGTTGCAGTATGGTTTAGTGAGGCTACAGTATGTGAAGGTCTAGTGAGGCTGTGCGGGAGTGCAGTATATAGTACTGTGGCGGCGTGAAGTTGCAGTATGGTTTAGTGAGGCTACAGTATGTGAAGGTGTACTGAGGCTGTACATAGGTGCAGTATTGAGTACTGTGGCGGCGTGAAGTTGCAGTATGGTTTAGTGAGGCTACAGTATGTGAAGGTGTAGTGAGGCTGTGTGTGAGTGTTATATTGAGTACTGTGGCGGCGAGAAGGTGCAGTATGGTTTAGTGAAGCTACAGTATGTGAAGGTGTAGTGAGGCTGTGTGAGTGCAGTATTGAGTATTGTGGCGGTGTGAAGTTGCAGTATGGTTTAGTGAGGCTACAGTATGTAAAGGTGTAGTGAGGCTGTGTGTGAGTGTAGTATTGAGTATTGTGGCTATGTGTAGGTGTATGAAGATGTATTGAGACTGGTTGTGTGTGTGGCCAGGTGCACTGAGGCTGTGTATGGATGCAGTATGGAGAACTGAGGCTGTGTATACATGCAATATTGAGTCTGTATGTAAGTCTAGTATTGAGTACTGTTGCTGTGTGTAGGTGAAATATTGAGTATTACGGCTGTGTGAAGGTGTAGTATGGTGTATTGACGCTGTGTGTAAATGAAGTAGGTTGTACTAAGAGTGTGTGTAGGTGTAGTATTGATTATTGAGTCTGTGTGTCGATGAGGTATTGAATAATAAGGTTGTATATAGCTGTAATTTTGAGCATTATGCCTGTTTATAGGTGCAGTATGTGTACTGAGGCTGTCTGTAGGTGCAGTACTACGTATTGTGGCTGTGCGAAGGTGCAATATGCTGTAGTGAGGGTAGGAGTAGTAGGCTGTAATGAGGTGTAATGTGTGTGGGTGTAAGTATTGTGGCTTGTTTTTAGGTGTAGCCAGGTGCATTCAGGTTGTGTATAGATGTAGTAGGGAGTACTAAGGTTGTGTATACATGGCGTATTGAGTATTAAGGCTACCTATAAGTGTAGTATTAAGTATTTATGCTGTGTGTAGGTGCCGCAATGAGTACTAAGGCTTTGCAAAGGTGCAGTATGTTGTTTTGAAGCTGTTTGTCATTGTAGTAGGCTGTTATGAGGCTGTGTGTAGTTAGAAGTAGTATTGAGATTTGAGGCTGTGCGAAGGTGACATGTGGTGTATTCAAGCTGTGTGGAGGTGTAGTAGGCTGTATTGAGGCTGTGTGTAGATGTATTGGGATGAACGGTGGCTGTCTGTGAGTGTAGTATTGAGTACTGGGCCTGTTTGTAGGCATATAGTGGAGTACTAAGGCTGTGTGTAGGTGTAGCCAGGTGCCAGGTCTGTAAGTTTAGTATTGAGTATTGATGCTGTGCTGTGTGTAGGTGAAGTATTGAGTAGTGAGACTGTGTGAAGGTGTAATATGGTGTATTGAGGCTGTGTGTAAATCTAGTAGGCTGTACTGATAGTGTGTGTCGCTGCAGTAGCTATTAATGTTTGTAGGTGTAGTATTGAGTAATGAGGCTGTACGCAGTTGCAGAAGGATGCATTTAGGCTGCATTTAGGCTGTGTGTAGGTGTAGTAGGATGTATTGAGGCTGTGTCTAGTAATAGGAGGTTGTATAGAGTTTGTGTGTATATCCAGTAGGCTGTATTGAGGTTGTGTATAGGTACAGTATTGAGTTCTGAGGCTGTATGCATGTGTTGTATTGAGTATTGAAGCTGTGTGAAGGTATAGTAAGGTTTAATGAGGTTGTGCGTATGTGTATTGAGTATTGAGGCTATGTATAGGTGTTGTAGGAAACACTGATGTTGGTTATAGGTGTAGTAGGAAGTATTGAGGCTGTGTGTAGGTGTACTATATCATACTGATGCTGTGTCTGGATGTAGTAGGCTGTACTGAGGCTGTATGTAGGTGCAGTAGTTAGTATTGAGACTAGGGCAGGGCTTGTGTGTACTGAGGCATGGCTGTGGAGATGAGCTGTCGCCTCCCTCCCAAAGGCAACACTACTGCGGCAGAGAATCTCACACATTCACCAACACTGCCCCGAGCCAGGAGGAGCTCACATGTCTCCTCTTGTGCGTGCGCGCACACACACACACACACACACACACACACACACACACACACACACACACACACACATGCACACGGTGTCAAACACACTCTAGCCCACACAATCTCACTCTCAGTCAGAGTAACCCACATTCACAAATAAATACACAAACAGACCCAGGCACTATAAACTTTACTCATGTTAAATTTGACTACACAGACCAGAATAATTAACAAGCCACAGTAAGTTTTTTACTGTTCTGATTTGACACTTTAAGAATAAAAAAATATCCCTAATGATCAAAACAAAACAAGAACAAAGCACAATGTCTACGCTTTACCAGGAAAAGATCACAGAACAACAGGGAATGGGGAAACACTCCATTTTTATCATTAGATTACTTTGTGAAGCATGTATTTGATCATGTTTTATGTCAAGTTTTATGTCAAAATTTGTTTCATGAAAAATAATTTATCAGTCCGTTTTAATCCATGGCTAATTCATTTTCTCCCTGCACCTTTTCAACAACTACATTATCGTATCTCAGCAAGAAACCCATAAACCAATTCCTCAAAACAATTTAGTAGGATCCATTGTCTGAGATGATGAGTGAAAAAAACAAGCAAGGTGTCGTAAAGGATCATTATTAGAATGACCTACTAACTAATTTCATAATGCACATGACACAAATAAGCCTTGACATGCATGACATAACTGAGAAAAGGAACGAAGGACATTTTGTCAGATATAGATGTAAAACCAGAGTCTTCTTCTTCTTGTAATTTATTTGGTTTAAATTATGCTGAATTATTTTATAGAAAAAATTATACGCATCTCATTGCATGTTGTCAAACCTACAGTATCTCTAAGACATCACAAAACATTGTGTGAAATCACAGCGTCAGGCACCACTGTGTTACACATCAACCACTGCCTCTATGTCAATAGCAACCTATGAACCAGCAAATGCTTAAGAAGTCAGCATAAAAATGCCTCGCTCACTAGTGATGCCCCATGACCCATGATCTTTGACCCATGCTCTGTAAAAATAGCCGAGCCTGTCACGTGGTCTTGGAGTAGCAGCAGTTGGTTTCCTAGCCCACTGACACTCAGAGTTTGCCCATTCTTTCCACCAGTTTAATCGACCATTTTTATTCTCTGTTCATTGATTTTACAATGAACGTATAAGCGCTCTACCTGCTGAAAGTGCTCTCCTACCCTTCATCCCACTCTCACCTTTGTAGAGACTCTACAGAGTAGAAAATAAATGATGAAATATCTTCATTAATACACAGACAAGAGCATGTCAGAAGGTCTAAACATACTTTTGATTGCTTTATACACATGCTTAAGAGACTGCCCGCTGCCTTTTCCCTGTGGTCTTAATACAGTCTAATCTTACATCAATCATGCTTTCTAATGCAGGTGTCAAGACACAAAGCCAGACACATGAACAGAGCACCAGTTCCCTAATATCTACACTAGAACCAGCCTGAAATTAATGTACAGTAAAAGTAAGCAAACACCCCATTAGGAACACAATACCCGCATACACATACACATACCTTATACTCATGAAGAACAATGCCATAGTGTCCGAGGAAAACGAGTTGTGTCAAAGTAGAGCTGAGGAATAGGATAGGTTTGGGATAAGTCTCTGATCATTGGAATAAATGTAGGTGTAAATAGTAGGTCAAGCATTTGGGTAAATTCTGGACCTATTGTTGGAATAAGAACTGAATTAAGCCTTAGGATAAATAGTGGGTTAACTATTCATTTAAGATTTGTAATAAGTGTTTTGGATTAGTCTTGGGTTACATGCTAGGATATGAAGTAGGTCAAGCATTGGGTCATTTATTGGAATAAATGTTGTGACCTTGGGTTAGTGTTAGAATGAGTAGAAAAAGCATTATGGTTAGGTAGGTGCTGTACTAAATGTCAAGTTATGTGTATGGTTAAGCACTGGTATATGTGTTGGGATAAATATTGGTGTAAAGGATGGGGAATGCGTTGGCCTAAGTGTGCAAGTAACAGGGTAGGTACCAGATTAAGGTTTGTGGTAAGCATTGTGATAAATGGTGGGGTAGTTGTTGGTTAAGCATTAGAGTAAACATTGTAATACCTACTGGAGTAAGCATTGAGATAATTGTTGGGATAATATTGGGATAAACATTAGTATAAGTGTTGGGATAAGCATTGGGATAAAAAAGAATTGGCATAAGTATTGGAGTAATAATGATGAATGCTAATAATGGTACAATAATGAGTAATGGTAAAAGCATGGCAAATGCTGAATAAGTTTTTGTATGATAAATGTGATATGTTGTGGGATTGGGTTAAGCATCAGAATACATTTTGGGGTGAGTTTTAAGGTAGGTCACAGAAAACGTGTTGGGGTAAGTATGCGAGTAAGGATGATAAGTATTGGGATAAGTGTTGGACTAAGTGTGTCTCAAGCAATTCTGGCCATTTCTTATTCTCCTGTGCTTCTCCTATTGCTATTTAAACTGAGTGATCCCAAAATAAATTCAGACACATCAGAGAGGTGTGAGGTGGCGCACTGCACACCACCCCCTCCTCTCGCTATTACTATCTCCCTCTCACATGCTTTCTCTGTTTGTATCTCTCTCTCTCTCTCTCTCTCTCTCTCTCTCAGTGTTTTTATATGCCCCTCAGATCTACCAACCCCACAAACATTGCAGCAACACCCACATACTCCCTCTCTCGCCGTTTGTTCCTCGCCTCACCCCTACCCGACACACACACCTGCACATGGTACACAGGCCACAAATGTCACTAGCCCACGCTCTTGCATGGTTTCACAAACACAAGAATCCATATGGACCCATGCAGGTGAGGAGCTACAGTGTGAACTACGAACAGGCTCCTTGGTTCATCTAGGGCACTTTCACATATGCAGCATTTAGTCAGTTTGAATCAAACCCTGGTGCGTTTCCCCCGTCTGTGTGGTTCGTTCGGACAGGAGACAACACAAAATGCACATTCAGGTGGAGACTAAAACAACCTGTCCAAGACCATCTGAGCAAGGTAGTCTCAGACAAACTCTAGTACAATTTGATTGCAATGAGTAAGTGATTTGACCCTGAATTCACCCACCTGCAGGAAGCGAGCAAACATGTTCTGTATTGTGGGTTGTAGGACAGAATGTTTTTTTTTTTTTTAGTTTTGAGCTACTAAATTAACACATGAGCCACAAACAGAGCAAAGGGACAGATATGTAAAGCTCAAACGCTATGTGTTCTGGATATTTAGGTTTTAAAACAAAAAGAGAAAGTAAATGCTGGATGTGATACACAAAATATTTTAAACTATTTACCTATATAATTATCTAATCATTTATTTAGCACTGACTCTGTGTTGAGTGCCTGTGGGATTTTTGCCTTTTGTTTACTATTAAACATCACTTTATTTCTGACCAATGAATGCTATTAATTCTGAACACTACACATTCCTCTTTTTTTTTTTTTTTTGGTACTGCATCACATAAATCTGCACTAGGCGCAATCACACACATTCACGCACTACGGATAATTTAGAGATGCCAATGAGCATACAATGCATGTCTTTGGACAGGGGAGGAAACTGGAGTACCCGGAGGAAACCTCCAAAGCCCAGGGAGAGCATGCAAACTCTGCCCACACAGGACAGAAGCAGAAATCGAACCCCCAACCCTGGAGGTGTGAGGGCGAATGTGTTAAGCCACCGTCCTCCCACCAAACTAAACAGTCTACAAAAGTCAATTAAGCTCTGATCCACCCTTACACTCAAAATGTAAATATTTCTTCTGTCACATATTCACTTAGCAAAAAATATTTCCACATCCATATCAATCAATATGCATTATGTTTATGTACTTCGAAATTTCAGCTTCAAATGTTCTTAATTAGAGTCAGTGTGCTTGCCAACTGTATCACTCTGGGTTTGTGCCGGAATTAGTATTTGTTTAGCACAACTGCCTTTTGCGAGCCAAACAATTATGCATCTTGTCAAAACACATGCTCAGTCTGTACAGTTTAATAATGGAATTACTCTAACAGGTAACACTTCTGATGAGCTGTGGGAAAAACCTGAAATTACAGTGAGGAGATCTGCACAAACCTTCTACACCTGTTGTGCACTTCATAGAGATGTTGAGTAAGGCGACTGAAATGGTTCTGTCACCTGTTTCACAAAAGGCTCGTTGCGCAAGTTTAATTACTGTAATGTAAGATGGCACTCTGATCCCATTGCACACCATGACCTTGTTTGACTCCATACACATTCAAAGTGGCCCCTTAAGCAGTGCTACAGCTTCACGCTGTACCCAATTTTCCAGTTATTAGAGCAGCTTAGGAAATGAAAGCGATATTACAGCAGTAAGTCTGTCTGTGGTACATCGATGCACCATCCTATTCTCTGTGATGTTTGAAGACTGAATACATCTAAAGTTGTTTGCTAAATGGTTGTCATCAAAAACAAATTAATCAAAGTTAATGAAGGTCCAGCATTTAGGACAAAAATTAAAAAGTAAAAAAATTGAAAATGGGTGATTAAAAAGCTTGTATACGAGCCATTTTCTGTTCCAAACCTTTTGTTATTTACATGGCTTAGTATCAGTGTAGCAGAGCATTTCAAGGGACACATTATTTTATCAGGATCCTGCAGAGCAACCCTCTCTTGACACAAGATCACGAAAGTGATGCATATTTAGAAGTTTTGTGGCAGGCAGAATTACAATGTAAAGTGCTGAGACATGCTTATCGCCCTACTGCTGGAGAGCCATTTGTGTACCAATGATATTACATTTACAAATAAGTATTGAACGTAAAGGTAGAAGATATTTTAAACATAGATAAAGTGTCCTTCACAACAACCTGTGTGCGTGCATCAGATAAATAAGTTACAACATTAATAACACCTACCTAACAAGTCTACTGTGCTTAAAAAACAGCATTTTGCCTGTACAGCTCACCATAACAACAGTTTACCTCGAAATATAATTAAAATGCATCAAAAATCATATTATTTTCACATTAATGTGCAAAGCACATGCTTGAAACATCATTTTCCATGAGTCATCCATTATAGGTTATGAAAAATACCAAAAATATTCAATAAAGAGTTTGGGTACACATTTACCCCAAAGAAATATTCTGAATATTCCACATGTCACATTTTCAACAGTTGCATCATCCAAATATCTTGATCATAGGGAGAGAAAAAAGTAAGTTTTCACATTCTTTTTTCCCCATTATTTTCTGTCATATTGTGATATTGATTGTATGTTGCTCATTGAATGCACAACCCTGTTACAAAAATGATAAGATGAATGTAAATTAGTCATTTAAAAATAACTTTTAAGTTAATAATTGGAACATCCTTAATGCCCTTATGCCATTATTGTGGACATTAGTTAACCACATTTTGTTTATTTGTAAATTCTATGCTAAAACCTTAACCCTGTTACTCATTTAAGGAGTGGTGGTAAGGGGGGTACTGTTGTCTGGGATGGGATAATGCCTTATTTTTTTAATAGCTTAATGCATGTTTTATTATATTGTGTTGGAAAGTGTTGGAAAGTGATTAAATAATACTGTTTACTCAAACAGTTAAACTATACTTGTTTAATGCAAAACTATTGTGGAATCCCCAATACAATACCAAAGTACTAGAAGATGAGAGAGAGAGAGAGAGAGAGAGAGAGAGAGATTAAAAATCTTAAAACAATGAGACTGAAGTACTTCAAAATCAGAAACAGGCAATATGTAAACACATGAAACACAAAACGGACATACTAAAGATCTTCCTTTGCAAAACAATAAAGAATACACTCGAGACCTTCCACCTTTATTGAATTGAGCTAACTCCAAAAACGGCATTATTAGTTTTCAACCAAAACATATTACAACCTTTTCCTATTTGTAGACAACCTATTCATTTATTTGAATCTATTAGAATATGGCTGCAAAATCAGAGAGAATTTATTCACCATGAAACAAAATTCTATAAAATACAGATGCAAATTATACTATATTATTAAAATGTAGATTATACAGATCAAATTTATAATGCACTTGTAATAACGTCATTTTTACAATTATATTAATTTGAATTTGAATGACACAAGACCTTTTAATACATTTTGAAAGGAGGATAATCCCAGGAGGCATGTTAATATACTGGCATCCCAGCTGTATCAGCGCGTAATTGTTGAAAACCATTAATTAGTGCCAAAATGATGATGCATTACATAGCTCATGTTCTGGATGAGAAGGTACACTTGCCTTAGTGCCTTAGTGTATTCACTACCTTAATTAATACTAATTCAACTTGAGTTAATTCACAGAGAGGAGATAATGCATAATCTGCATATCAAAACTGTTGAATCTGTTTCATTTGAATATAATTTGTTTAAGTATTCAATACATTGTTATCCATTTACATGAGACTACAAAAATCTGAATTGACTGGCTTCCAACAATAACAGAAGAATTATACAACAAGTAAGACTATATAAGCATGAAATAAGACGTGTATTCTTCTTTCTCCCATTTTTTTTTTCCCAATATAATTGTTTTGTTGGGTCTTTAATTTAATTCTACTTTCAAATCCAAATGGTTACTTATTCTCCAGTAAATCTCTCTAAGTACTTTAATTATTACTGCAGGAGTGGACAAATCAGTACCCCAGGACATGCTATTATAATTTTTTTTTATTCATAGTTGCCCAGTAGACAAGTATTTACAACAACCAGAAAAAAAATTACCCTCCTTTATAACATCCACAAACCCAAATTTGTATTTGGAAAGGTTTAACCTTCTCACACTTCACCTCGATACTGTGTCTATATGGAATTAAATTTGTGCCAAACGTATTGAACATAACAAAAATATACAATGAGAAAGAAGAAAAGCACTCTAAAATTGAAAACTGAACTCAGTGGCAAAAATATAACATGTACTTCAAATGAACAGCATTCCATGTTAAAAGTTTTTAAGCTTCATTTTCACTAATCATAGTTTATCGATGCGCTGCCAGACTTTTTGTTTATGTTTTCAAAGGTTTAATTTACACCCCTCATGTTTTACATTCACCGATGTGGCACAAACTTTTCGTGTGGGCGGGCTTAACAGTGCTTTACTCTCATTGGCTATTGAGATTTGGATCAACAGTTCAATCCGAATCTCACTAGCCAATGAGAGTAAATCGCTGTTAAGCCAGACCCACACAAGAGGTTTGACCAGAATGGAGAACATACAACTTTGAAAGCGTAAATAAAAACTATGACAGTGATTAGCGAAAAGCAAAGCTTAGAAAACTGCTAACAAAGAATGCTGTTTATTTGAAGACTATTTCTGCTACTGAGCTCACTGTTTTCAGCTTCAGAGTGTTTTTCTTCTTTCTCATGGTATATTTTTGTTCGTTTCTTGAAAAGTTACATTCAATACTTTTGGCACAAATTGAATTCCATGTTAATTGTACCAACTGTACCACACACAGTTTACTTGGTGCATTAGGTAGGTGCCACAGGTATGGAAACACTGATGAAACTGAGCAGCACAAAGCCGTCATTTAACTCACCTGCTTACTACACTCAGTCACCTCTCAGTTAAATATTTCAAAAACACAAAAAGAAGCCAGACAGACTGTAATGGTCTTTTATGTGCATGCGAGAACAGAATAACAAAGCTCGTAGCAGAAATGTTTTTCAATGTCTTACAGACTTGCAGACTTGCAGTGCAATGTCTTGCAGACACTATGTGCACATGCTCACATACGCTTTGCTTTCCCTTAGCTAACTAGCTCTCTATGTTATTACATTACATTAGCTACCACTTTTTAGCCTAGTCGCTAAACATGGGACCTAGCAGCAAATTGGAACTTTTACTTGTGCTGTGGCCTAACTAATAAATGTATCACTTGTCCAGTCTGACAGTACAATATTAAATCAGTGGAAATCTAATAATTATGCCAAGCTGTATGCTTATTGCTGCACTCAGTGAACCATTCAGCTACATTAAGTAACAGCTAACTGCTAGCAGAAATGAGAAAGGAAATGGTTAGCATATACCAGGGGTCTTCAACGTTTTCTAGGCCAAGGACCCTCAAACTGATGGCGAGATGGAGCGGGGACCCCCTAATTATATATATTGTATGAAAATGTGTTATATCCAACTGGTACCAAAACTTTCACGACCCCCATGCAGTACCTCCGCGGACCCCCTAGGGGTCGCGGACCCCCTGTTGAAGAACTCCGTGGCATATACTGTAGAGATGCTAGCTAGGATGGTGCTATTTTCATAATTCATACTGAATGTATCATCATTAGCAATATTAACATGAACACAGTGTTAGTTGACTTTTAGTTGGCATTATGTTACTTGTGTGATGTGTGACCCATCGGTGCATCCTATTCAGAATTTGAAACAAGTACTCAAATAAACAAGCTGTAAGGCACTCATTACTCATTACATCCTATATGGAAAACATCTGGAAACCCGATCAGCCTGTCAGGGTTGTAGTATTTTCTATCATCCTTACAAGCATTAGTGACATTAATCTTACCTGCCTATTAGGATCTCTTTAAAATGTTATCTGCCTTATAACCAGCCTTGGAGGCCAGACACATTAATTTTTAAGCAAACACAAGCTATAAAGCATGGCAAACTGGCAAATGAATCCCTGATTAGTCTGACATTGATCCTTGTCATATTCGATGAGCTTTTGGATGATGGATGTAAATATATATATATATATA
>JAFFST010049245.1:73532-85819 GCA_022414735.1 Noturus placidus | reverse complement strand
ATATATAGCCATTCTACTTAATGCATTCAGTACATTTACTGAAATATACCTCTGTTTGCTACTTTAGATGTTAGGCAGAGTGATTACAAAGGATAGGCAGACAAATAACTTTTAAAATAATTCAGAATACTCAAGTGATGTCAAGTTTGTAACTTTATTAAAACGATGACAAACCATTATAGCTTTGAAGTTTCTAAAGATTTCGCTAAATTACAGTGACTTAGTGACCTAATTGAACTATAGCACACATACTATTAGCAGTAAGCTAAGTAAGCTAATGTTTAAATGTCTATGTTTGCCTTAGTGGCCTAGTTCACTAGTGAGCTATAGCATACATACTACTAGCAGTTAGTTGATGTTTAAACTGCTACATTTTGCTCTTTTTTGTGTACAAGCACTTCATATAAGCTCCTAGTGTTCCACTTTACCGATGACTAGCCACAGAACCAAATGAACTATCTAGCTAATAAGAGCATTATTTTTAAGTTCCCAGCCTGTAGAATATGTAAAATATGTGTGTGTTTCAATCAATTTCTATGGCATTTACACTTCACTTCTATGTGCCAGCATGAACAAATAATGATGGCAAGAAGCACATGTAGAAACATCTTACAGCTTCAACACAGCTGGCATGGAGTGAAACTTCAACTTGTAAAATTGAAGCCAACTGTCATGAAAAAAAAAAAATCATAAACATGTCTGGTGTGACTTGTCCTGAAAGGAACCAGAGGACAACATAACATCACCTCAAGAGTGAGTCAAATTATGATACATATACTGACAAATCAAAGAAAAGCAAGGAGCATTCATCTCCATTGATGGTACTTTAAGTAAAATATTATGAATATTTGGTTAATATTTGAATAGTCATGCTTGTTTTAAACATTTGCAGTTTAGTTCACTGTCTTGTTCACTGCTTCAGAATTAGTGTACTTAATGGTTTGCTAAATCTTTTAAAACAATATATAACATACCAAAAAGGGTATGTTATATACTTCAGCATATACTGCTTGCAAATATCGGTACTGTGTGGGATTTTTTTTTGCACTTTTAAGGCATGAAGAAAAGTGCTTGAATGAAGGCATATCCAACAGTACTCTTCTTTTCATTCTTTCCACAATATGGGGAGCCAATTGCTAATATACTAAGTTACAGCTAAATTTCTGATTGCACCCAGCTTGGTCATAACTGTTTTGAGATGCTGATGGCAACTGTCTAATAGTCCTGTGTGCTTTATGATTGGCTGTGGCCTAACGCAGGGAGATGATGCTGTGGTGTATTTGCATTGTTAGCAGAAAATTAAACTTGATTTTAACTGATCCAATTTAAAAGAAAATACTGATTATGATTAAAGCAAGATAAGTTTAATTAAATTAATAACTGAATGACACATGTCATAGTATGTGAAACACAGCCAAACCAACTTCAGATGACCTCAGCATAAAGTTTGGAGGGCCATGTGCAAGAGAGAGAGAGATAGAAACAGAGGGCAACTGTGGCACCTGGTGCTCCAGATGACAGTCCTTTGGCCAGATGGACCATGTCAAACAAAACTTACAAATGTGCATCCCACTTTTTCTACTATAAACTTATATTCTCCCTACTACATATCATTATACTCATTTATAAGACACATGCTTTCCAGGAGTCCAAATCCTGTCACATGCACCAGCCCTTTTATTACTTTTCACACACACCTTTCACACTTATCATTCCCATAGTCTTGAAATGGCTCTGGGCCTATTTGTAAACTGAAGAACTCTACCAAAAGCTCTCCAGCATGCAGTGTCAGTAAGGCAAGCTGTGTGGAGAGAGACGTGAAGCACAGTGGGTGGAGAGATTAGAGCAATCCCCATGGTGCATGCCTGTCCTTCCACCCACTCCCCCAATACTGCCACTGCCACCTGCCACCCCAAAGCCTCATCACCTGCCTTTTTAACCCCACCAATCTGGACCTCCAGGAAAGGAATGGGCTCTCTGCACATTTCAGCTACCTCTACCATATGAAGCCCTGACTCCAAAAAAGGTGAACATGCTGTCTATTAGAACCCATTGCACCATGAAATATCAGTAACATACACCAAATATAAGTATTCCTAGTAAGGATACACTACCAGGATTACCTTGTCATAAAGCAAACTGTTTGAGGATTTCAAAGAATGGTCAGTTTTCATCTCTGTTACACTACAGAAATACCATAAATTTCTTCTGAGAAAATTCTTCTGAGAAGAAATTTACCCTACAGACCTCAGGAGCAAATAGTGTTTATTGGTCTTACCTCCAGTGCAGCAGAAGGTTTCTTCTTTAGCTCCTCACACTTGCGGAACTTGCAGATCTGGTGACCCGTCTTGCGGTTGCGGCAGCTGCTGCATTGCTCACAGTTGATCCTGCGCCGGCAAGGCGCACACATACCGCAGCGTTTACGCTTCTTTTTGCCGGCATTGATGGCGGAGGCCAGCTCACTGTGTGCTGGATACTCAGCCAGGCCGGCCATGTGCAGGGCACTGTCGGCAAGGAACACACCGGCCGGCGTCATGATGAAAAGCCCAGCCGGGTTGAAGGGAAAGCCACCACCTATGCCATATGGGAAGTCCGTGTGGCCTCCCACACTATCACCTGCTGATGCACCCTCCATGTCACCTGACCCTGCTTCAGTGCCCACTCCACCCACTCCCACCCCTGCACCCATGCCCCCAGGCAGCAGCATGTGCTCCATGCCTGCTCGCTTGAGCAGCGCTGCTGCCTGGGCAAAGTGTAGTAGACCATTGTGTCCTTCAAGTGCCTGTTCCAGACTCCGGTCCGCTTTGGCAGGCACCAGGGCCGAAGCCGTGGACGACGAATGCTGCTGCTGTTGCTGATTGCGTTGGCCAGGCTGGACCTTCCCCTTGGCCTGACCGTTATGGCTCAGTCCATTGGTGTTTT
Organism: Noturus placidus; assembly: GCA_022414735.1. Classification (NCBI taxonomy): domain Eukaryota; kingdom Metazoa; phylum Chordata; class Actinopteri; order Siluriformes; family Ictaluridae; genus Noturus; species Noturus placidus. The sequence continues at coordinate 82,897 of JAFFST010049245.1, read as the reverse complement.
GTGGGCAGGCAGCTGTGTACTGGGAAAGAGTGCGAGACCTTTTCAGACTTTTGCTGAGGGGCTCGCTAATAATGCCGCTGCGATTGCGGCGCTCAATGACGGGGCTGTCCTCCCTGCAGCTGTGCTGCTCTCGTTCCTTGTCCTTATCTTTGTCCTTGTCCTGGGCCTCGGGTGTCCGGCTGCCCTCCGGCCGTCCGCCAGACATGGTCCAGCCCCAGGGTGTGAGTGTGTGTATGTGTGTTTGTGGGTGGGTAGGGGGTGGGGTTGGGGAGGGGACAGGGGATTGGCAAAGGAGGAGCCAGGTAGTACTCTCAGTCCACTGGATACCCAGATAAGGGAGGAGCCTCCTCTTTGACAAACTGGCCAGCCAATGGCAGGCAGGCCCTGGCGCCGCAGAACCAGCTTTAGACCTCAGCCGTCATCTTCCCACTGGCAACCAATAAACTACCACAAAGAATGATAGAGTGAAAGAGAAAGAAAAAGAAAACAAATATTAGTTCATCTACCATTCAACAGCATTGAAGAAACATACCCAACCATGAGGAGCCATCAAAAAACCCAAGTCTTCTTATGAAGTATTTTACAGTTTTACAGTTTTACAAATATGTTAAACAGTTAAAGACTAAAATGCTATTCTTTAAAATCATTTCTCAGCATTTAGCTTAGTTAAGCCTAAAGGATGGAAGCAATTTGTTAGACAGTATTGAATAAGAAGGTTTATAGCACTACAGCTCTTCAGAACTATCTACAACTAAGTACAACTTGTAAAGTGAGGCCTGAGTTTTTAAAAGCAATGTATATTAATGCAATGTAGTGAAGCAGATATTATTCGTCGCACTTTTTCAGTGCTTTTTGGAAAGCGGGCTAAACAAAGTTTAGAGAAAAATAAATCTTTGCTAACCTTTGCTAACTACCAATGATAACATTGGAAACAAGCTTATGCTGTATGTGTTTAGATAACGGTACAAAATGAGAGCTTTTAGTTTTCGTTCAGATTACAGTCAAACAAATTATGATATCTGACAACAATCTCCAAACGTAATTAGTGTCATTTGTAACAACAAATCAAATAAAATAAAAGTTTGTCCAAATTCATCATTAATATACATCTCAGTAATTGGGTACCAGAATTATTTTCATGTTTCTCACATGAATTGACGCTCACACACATTAGAGCACAATGTCAATGTACTCTTTCCTGATAATGTGCCATGATTTCGTCTCTGAAGTCATGTACTGGGACTCTCTTTCATGACTTCTCCAGAGTGTACCATCACGTCTCGCTTATTGCGTTCCTTCATCTTGATAGAATCTGCACCCCTAATGGGGTCATATATATCGTCTACCCATAGTCCAGTTGGTACAATTGGTCCACTGTGGATCGGTCAGTCACATTTTTGATTGAAGTACTTACCAGCTGATCTATGAGTTGTCAAAGATACTTACACAAATCTGATGCTAATAATTTAACCAAGGAACAGGGTATTTGCAGACATTCGTAACATCTGTGACATGGATAAAACTGGAGAGATCTTGCATGGTGATACTGCACATTGTTTGATCGCAAACATATAAAAAAAAAGACTTGTTATTGTTCTTCATCAGTTTACACAGTGACCACAGACACGCATACATGTACAACCCTGCTGAGGAAATGGCCAGGCCTGGCCTTATAAGGGAAACAAAGGGAGGGGGAGGGAGGGCTAGGCGGGTGGGGGGTGTCTACGCAGTGTGTGGAAATTGGAAGGCCAGAATTAGTGGGAGGTAAAGCTTCAAAGGCAGGAGTGCAGCCCCCGCATTCTCCCCAGCTCAGGGGTCTGTGGCGCCAGTGGACCACAGCCAGTCCATCTCTCGCTCTCTCTCTCGTTCTGTTCCTGACCAGTGGCCATGCTGAGCCAGGCAGCTTCGCCTCCCGCCTGCCAAGCCAACCCCATCACACACAGATCTCATGGGTCCATGGCACAACCCCACCAGCACATTTCTTATCCATTCAACTTGCTCTGTGCGCCAACACTTTCATTTGGATGCTAGAAACTTCAGAAAAATCACGTCTTACCCAGACCTTGCTAGCTCATCACTGGCAGCCTTTGGGTTCTGTTTCATTCTGGCTGAGAACGACAACATGGCACATTTATAATCTCTTCCACTCGCATGGATGTTGCACGGAGCCAGCAATTGGCTACACACCATCAGTGACCAACCATCCCCCCATACCATGCACCACTCTCACCATCTTCAAGAATATCGTTGTTATCTGGGTCAGTCTTGTTACAAATGTTGGTTTGTTAGTAACTTCATTAGGAATCACATTAAAGTGTGTTGTTAATAGGCTAGCTTTCACTTCTTCAGGACAAACATACACCCTTCCCTTTAAGGGTGGGATGTGATTAGATTTTGGGCCATCAGCTGTACTCCTGGTGCAAAACTTAATCATCATCGGTGTAATGCAAAGCTAAGGACCCAACATGAGGGTGCCGTCATCCCCACCACACTTTATTAAAGGAGATGACAAGACAAATAAACAGGCCCATGAAAAGGAAACAGGAAGATCAGATCAATTCAAATAAAGCATTAGTTTTAATTATTAAAATGTACAGGCATTAGTGTATGAAGTGTCTGGATATAAAAAGGTATTCATTTGTTAATCTCTTCTCATACTCTGATATGATTCCTTTCAGGAATTCAGTTTAATCGCTTCTCGGCCTTTTGGCTAGGATCAAGTGTAGGAATTCAGTTAGCCATCAGTTATTCACCTTAAAGAATATATATTAATAACTACTAAGATATATGTAGTAACTAAAGAAAAGTTGGAACTGATAATTATTAAATAGCAATCGCCAGCCATTATTATTTTTCTTAATTGTGCTTTTTGAAAAAAAGAAAAAAAAAGAAACAGGCTAGCTATAAAGGTATCACTAACTGTTCACTGTACCACTGTACTATATTTTACCCATTATGTCCTGAGTTTGGTTCCACATAGTGAAGAGAATATGACGCGACCAGTTTAAAGTAGTTTATTATATTGTTGAACTCCATATCTGGAGTGCGGTCATACAGTAAGATCTTGCATAGATCTGTAAATATGCAGCCTAGAAATTTCTGGCATTGTCTGTCATCTGTCAGTTATTAAACGCCACACTCAGCAGTAAGCAATTTTGATTTCGCTCTGTCTATTAACACTTCTTTTAGATCCGATTCTCACAGAGAGAGAAAGTGTGTCTCTCAAAAGCCTCCAAAGGAACATGCTGTGTTTATCTATCGTATCGTCTCTTTATCTTCTTCTTTGTAATAAGTTCTGCTCAAAGTATGTTGGTCTTTATGTCCTCAATGACTTTTTGAAATACACTCACCAGCCACTTTATTAGGAACACCCATACACCTGCTCATTTATGCGATTATGTGGCAGCAGAGCAAAGCATAAAATGATGTAGGTACTTGAAGCAAGAACTTCAGTCAATGTTCACATCAAACCTGAGAATGAAAAACAAATGTGATCTCAGTCACTTTGACTGTGGCATGGTTGTTGGTTCCAGACAGGCTAGTCTGAGTATTTTAGAAACTGTTGAAAAAACCCCAAAACCAATCAGTGAGCATCAGTTCTGTGGTTCTCATCACTTTGATGACAAGAAATGTGATGAGAAGAGAATGGCCAGATTGTTTTGAGCTGGCAGCAAAGCTACGGTAATTAAAATAACCACTGTTAACCACTGTGTTGTTAACACAACAAAAACCATCTCAGAATGCACAACAGACTCAATCTTGAGAAGGACGGACTACAACAGCAGATGATCACATCAGGTATCCCCCAAACTGGACAGTTAAAGATTGAATTAGGCAATGTCCAGTGTGAAAATCTTGCCATCTCATACACTATCCCCTATCACAGCTAATATTATTTTGTGCCAAATCAGTTAACCAGGCAACATCCTACACAATATCAGAGTAAGAGTATGGTATGCATGATAGTGCCTTTCAGAGCCTCTAGTTCCTCAGCCCACCTGTGTGCAGAAATCCAACATGAGCTGAATAAATGCCTTTTAGCAGTTATTAACTGTGCAGTCATGTGAACAACCATGTGACTCATAGCAAGAGGTCGCAAAAGGTCAAAGACAAAGAGAAGACTTTTGCACAGAAAAGTAAAAATATCAGTATGTGTTTATGATCAAGGAGAACATTTAGTCATACATAACTAAACCTGTATAAGGATTTCACAAATGAATTAATGATAATTTGAAGATAAATGTGTTACTGAATTAAAGAAATATAATAGCCAAAGTTGGGAATAAAAATATTTTTCAAATTGAATGTGGGTACAGTGACTTTTTCATGTTATGTGAGTTCATTTAAGCAATAGTTCTGCATATGGTGCTGTCAGAATCATTAGTATTGGAGCACTTGATTCTGTATGGATTTATGAAAATGAATCATATGTAATTAAATCCCATGTACATGAATCATAAGTAAATTAATCAAATGTAAACTTTCCTGGGCGGGGTGGGAGGGGTGTTATCGGGGTAAAAAATGTTGATTCTGTATTGATATATTTTGTTGTACTCTGAAAAGTGTATGAGAATCAAGAAAAATTGTTATGAATAAAAGTATTGGAGCACTTGGACTCGGAAATGATTCATTTAAATGCAAAAAGTAAGAGAAAATTCACTGATTGTTTCTTAGAGGTCATTGAGTTGCAAGTGAGAATACATTTTGAGTTTCAGACAGACGTTGAGATTAACATAGAAATGGTTTGGAGATAGGCATGATTAGCAAAAGTACAGAAGAATAAGCATGTCAAAAATATCTGAGGGTGAGTTGAATGACAATGGATAAACATATCTTGTTATCAGTAGCCATACAACAAGCCAACTTAACTTCAGTTTTATCATCATATGATGAGGACAAACATAATAAAAGAAGGTCTGATTCAGTGTCATGTAACCTCCAGCGGTGAGTTTGGGGAACTGTCTTAGCCTAGCTTCCTGTTTACAGTCTAAATGAAATCTTGTGAGAATATACTGAGGATTCAGTTGCTGAGTAAACATACTGGGTTTTTTTCATCTTCAGACAGCTGTAATTCTACGATGAATAACAGCATTGTGACAACATTATGATTCACCGCAGCACTAGTAAAGCTGAAATGATGACAGATGACAACGCTCTTTTTTTTTACAGCCTTTACATCTTATTCCTGTGTCAAACTTTTTATGTTTTAGATGGCTACATATTGGTGTTTTACATTTTGTTTATCTTTTATAGTGAAAAGATAAGTCAGTCCTGGGCTCTAGACCACAAAGACAATTATAAGCAGTACTTATGCAACCCCAGTTCCGAAAAACATTGGGACAGTATGGAAAATGCAAATAATAATAAGAGGAGTGATTTGTAAATGTACTTTGACTTGTATTTAAACAGAAAATGTATAAAGACAAGGTATTTGATGTTTTACTTAATAACCTAATTTACTGCATAGTTATTTGAAGATAAATGTTTATTTTGAAACTGATGTATGCAATATATTCAAAAAAAGTCGGGAAATTTAGGACTAATAGTGATGTGACAAGTTGAAATAGGAAGGTGTTGTGAAGCAGGTGAGGCAATTGCCTAATCATAGTATATAAGGAGCCTCCAAAAAATGCCTAGTCCTACATGTGCAAGGATGGGTCACCAATCTGACAAAAGATTGTGTCAGCGAATAATCCAACACTCTGAGTACGACATTCCCCAAAGACAGATCAGTAGGATTTTGCGCATTTCACCTTCTACAGTGCACAATATTATTAACTGATTAAAGTATTCCAGTCAAATCTTGGTACGTAAAGGGCAAGGCTCAAAACCACTTCTGAATGCACGTGAACTCTGATCCATCAGATGTCACGGTCTTAAAAATGTCATGAGTCTGTAATGGATATCCTGACATGGGCTCAGGAATGCTTTGGTAAACCTTTGTTAGTTTACACCATTCACTGCTGCATCCACAAATACAACTTAAGGCTTTACTATGCAAAGCAGAAGTCATACATCCAGACTGTCCAGGCCAACTTCTCTGGGCTCTGTCTCATCTGAGATGGACAGTAGTACAGTGGAATCGTGTTTTGTGGTCCAATGATACAACATTTCAAATAGTTTTTGGATGAAACAGCCGTCGTGTTCTCTGGGCCAAAGAGAAAATGGACCATCCAAGCTGTTATCAGCGTCAGGTCCAAAATCCAGCGTCTGTCATGGTATTGGGGTGTGTCAGTTCCCATGGCATGGGTAACTTGCACATCTGTTAGGGCAACATTAAAGCAGAAAGATATATACACATTTTGGAGCAACATATGCTGCCGTCCAGAGCAGGACAACGCCAAACCACATTCTGCCCGGATTACAAGCTTGCGATTGCGTAAGCATTTTGATTATTTTCAGTCATCAGATTTGTAATGAGTAAAAATTAATAAATGAAATCCACAAAGTAAAACATCAAATAATTTGTTAATAATGTATTTTCAATAAAGCCATGGTGAATTGACTTTTCAAATGGCTCTTTTTGTTTGTTTTACTGTCCCGAAAACATTCTGTTTTTAAAAATCAAACTGAATATTACACGTAACCTCAAGAGAGAACAAATACAGAAAGTGTTATCTAGCATTATGTATGACATTAGTTAAAAAGTCTTCCTCAGTAACTACTTTGAATGATTCAGTAACTACAATGAAGCTACCAGGAAAGATTACACGGTTAATATGGCCATTCACATTATTACCATTCACAAAGTAATTCATAATTGTATTAACATTTGTTTACTTGAATGTTCACTAGATAACTACATTATCTTCCATCCACAATGGCCAATACTTCTATAATACTTTAAGGACTGATCTTGTTGGTTAGTTAAAGGATGTATAGCTTCCTTAACATTATTAACATAAATAAACCATGAATTTAAAAAATGAAAAAATGAGAAATGTAGTTAAATGAAAGAGGTTACAGCCACAAAGGGAGTACATTTAACAACTCTGACTATTATAGTAGCACCTAAACAGCATTGAACATTTTTATTAAGTGATTGAACAAAAATAGAGTCATTAATAGTGAAGCATTCAGACTCAGCATCCATTGTAATGGGCCATACAGTGGTGTGAAAAAGTGTTTGCCCCCTTCCTCATTTCCTGTTCCTTTGCATGTTATAAACACCTTCATTTACAAATTGCATTTTGTGTTTACTTGTGTTGTCCTTGACTATTGTTTAAATTGGTTTGATGTTCCGAAACACTTAAGTGTGACAAACATGCAAAGGAACAGGAAATGAGGAAGGGGGCAAACACTTTTTCACACCACTGTATAACTATTCATTTAAATGAAGAAATGAAAAGAAAATTAATTGATTTCTTATTAGAGGCTATTGGGTAGGTGTTGGGACTCCAACATACAAAGTTTTGAAAGAAGCATGATTGCCAAAATGATCATATTTGAGGGTGAAAAAAATGTCTTGGGTGTGAAGGGGTTAAATAAAATCAGAAGGATATGCTGTTATATTCTTATATTATATTTATTTTCATATAATACAGTGGTGTGAAAAAGTGTTTGCCCCCTTCCTCATTTCCTGTTCCTTTGCATGTTTGTCACACTTACCTTTAATAATAAACACCTTCATTTACAAATTGCATTTTGTGTTTACTTGTGTTGTCCTTGACTATTGTTTAAATTGGTTTGATGTTCCGAAACACTTAAGTGTGACAAACATGCAAAGGAACAGGAAATGAGGAAGGGGGCAAACACTTTTTCACACCACTGTATGTGTAAGTATTAACCTAAGCAGGCTGTGCACATATTTACCATTATCTCTTGACTGTGTAAGAGTTTGGCAAGCCAGGTGAAGCGGGCTAAGATACTCAGCTAACAGGTCATTATGTCATGACCTCTTCAGGCCAAACCCAATTAAGCTGTGTCCAACAAAACCTTCAAGTATGAACTGTGAAACAGACTAAATTTCTGGATAACTGTCATAGTAGTAACTCTAAAAGTGCCTGGGACAAGACTGATGATGAGGCAAAAAAACCCAACAAAAAAACCCCATCATGATCAATTAGGAATCAATCTTAGTTATGTCAGTATTAAATACCTTTCAGTATTAAATACCTATGTCCGTATTAAATCCAACGTTTTAAATACTTCCATGGAATTATGTTGTTTTGGAAGTCTTTCAAAATTGACTGTTTACATCATGTCTTCACTGGATGCCTGTTAGAAGAAAAAAGGTTCTCGCTGAGATTTTTTATCATAGGAGATGTTTGAAGCTCACAAAATGAAAAGGGTTAAGCTGATTTTTTTATTTTTTTTTTATCAAAAAGTGGTGAAGCCCAGACAGAGCATATCAAAAAGTGGTGGGGAAATGTCACCAGTGTCCCCAGTGTAAGGTATGCTTTAAAAGTTATAAGGAAGCTTTGGTAACTGTTTCTTTTTTTATTATTTTGTCTTTATCTTATTTTTCCTTTAAACAATAAACTACAAAGAAAACACATGATTATACAATGTAAATGTAATAACTGCTGAATTAATTTCTTATAAAACATGACAGTTATTTCATAGACAGACAGACAGACAGACAGACAGACAGACAGACAGACAGACAGACAGATAGATAGATAGATAGATAGATAGATAGATAGATAGATAGATAGATGTACACATGTTGTAAGCATGTAATAACTCAGGTTATAGCCTTGTAATGCAATAAACTGAGTTATTACATGCTTACAACATGTGTATATGCGTATAAAAAGCAGCCAGCACACTTCCGCAGGAACATTTCCCTTGTTTACTGTAGCCGTTTTTCAGCACTACACTGATCCCGTCAGAAGAAGCTGTTCGTAACCACAGCTCGCACTTCCTCCCTAGAGGTGTGTGTGTGTCGGTAATTGGTCTTCCTCTGCAGGAGAGCCATCCCATCCGAACCAGCTCCTCTGCACGCCCCATGCCATCCACGTCCACGCGCCACATTAATCCCAACATCTCCAGCTTGAGCTAGAAATCAATAGCGGGATGATTTAAGTGTGTGCTCTTGTTTTGCGCTGTTTTATCAATTTCTCGACTTCAAGCCTATATTAATAATAGTTTCCCATAGTGTAAGTGAGACTTCAAAAATCAGCACACATGCAGAATAAAATGACCAAAACAAAAAATGGGAAAATAGTGTTGCATGCCCTCTCGCCTAGGAGGCTGACAGCACAAGGAGGAGGAAAAATCTACTTGAGGTTGCCTCGAGACGTCACGCAGGCAGATGCTTATTAGTCCAGGTAATGCGGAATCTAACGCATCACTCCCCTAAAGACGGGCGGTCACGCAGACACACACTCACACACACTCTCTCTCTCTCTCTCTCTCTCTCT